>SOMO01000038.1:98037-122251 GCA_028128575.1 Paedocypris carbunculus | reverse complement strand
AGAGAGAGAGAGAGAGAGAGAGAGAGAGAGAGAGAGAGAGAGAGAGAGAGAGAGAGAGATGATGATGGAATGATACCCCCTCCCCATTTACATCGCGTCCCTGCACAAATTAAAATAAGCGCATTTTCTTACCGCAGAGATGCGAGTAGCGCGTATCGTGTAGCAAGTATAGCAAAAGATGTGCAATTGGCCAGCCTAAGTGGGCAAATCTGAGTGCGGGGGGGATTCGCTGAGTGCGTCTGCCTACACACGGAGCGCGTAACGAGAGACGCAGAATGTGACTGGCCGCACACTCCGTATCCGAAGCCGCCGCCGCCGCTGTCAGCTGGAAGACGAATCTCGCCGATCACATCTCATTTACTCTCAGGAACGGCGAAGGGACGTAAACATGGGGTAAGTTGCTTTTAATAGCTGGAGGAAAGAATTCCGTGTTCGATCATCCTAGTCCTGGTGGGAGAGAACCGAATGGGAAGACAGTTGCAGCGGCTCATGGAAGTCGTTAGTGCCGTGGAATTTCGCATGCCTATTTCGTCTGGATTGTACACATAATCGATCAATTTATTCTATCGAGTAGGATGCGAGGGTTACACAGATATAGATGTACATATGTGAATCTCCTTCACTTTAAAAGTGCTTTTGCGAATGGAATCATCCTTGACTTCGATATGATTTATTGGTCAGTAATGTAATATTTGGATTAGTGCTCATTTTCCAAAAGAAAAAAAAAATACAACAACAGCATGTTTTCGTTTTTTTTTTTTTTTGAAGGGGCTTGTCTGCCTAATTTCACACATTTATCAATGTACTGCAGTGCCAAAGGCCTTTAATCTCGTCATGCTTATGTAATCTGAATTTGAACAGAATGCTACATAGTTGCACAACCTCATCAATACAATTATAATACATCAATACAGAGACTTGGTGTTGGATTTTATGACTGGGTAAGTCTTTAAAAATCCGTCATGTTAAAGAAGGACAGAGGAAAATTGCAGTATTGGTAGTAGGTTTTATTACTTCTCATAATCATAATTTTTTTGGTCTGGATTTGGTCATTTGGATTATTTTTCTCAAAGTGACTTGACTGATCTGTGAAGTAGCTGCATCATTAGAGCATGTCAAACTGATCTCATAATATGTATTAAAACAAAATCTCAGTCATGTCTTGTATTTATCTTTATAAACAGAGTAGATGATCGCAAAAGGTTCAAAACAACCGCCGACTAATTATACTAAGAACATTTTTAGTGAGGTATAGAGCAAGGCAGTTTGAAACCAAATATTTTCTAACTTCTGGCTCCGTCTTTTTTCTGTGTGGGTGGATGACATTTAACCACTAAAAGATGAAGCATGAGGGAGAAATCTTGGCAAACATCATGTGAAAATCATTTTTATTCAATTTGTTGTCTATTTTTTTTATTACCAAGAATAACATGGAAAATGTGTCTTTGATTGCTAGTTACTAACGTAATGTGAGTTTAAATGTGGAATATTATTTATGTAACATGTCAATGTAACAATGCGATTGCTGAAGTACATGCATTGGGTTTTGTTTGATTCATGAATTAAATTATTCTTAAACTGACCTCAAATTAATTTGCACCTGCATTCTAAGTAAAAATGCGGTAAAGATTAGGTGAGTGTCAATATGACTGTTACGACTCCATCCGGGTCTTCACCATCTCCGGCTGCCGCGTCACTCACCAGATGTCCATCATCATCATCAGTCCAATCTGCCACACCGGTCCCTCAACACTCACGTTCCCCGGACACTATATAACCGCCAGTCTACTCTTCAATCGTCGTCTGTCATTGTCTACGATCCTCTGATCCCGACGCACCAGCACAGACTCACCTACCTTCTTCTTCGGCTTCGCCATCCCTCTCTTCGTCATCATCATCATCGTCTCGTCATCTGTCCTCAGTGTCAGTATCTGTCCTTATGATTCTCTTCTGTTTGTATTAAACATCACTGTGCACGAATCCGTTCCCATTCCCGTCTTCTGTTTTTTCCACGCTCACTCTCCGAGCGTCGAGCGTAACAGAATGACAGACCGAGGTGAAATGGAGCAGGACGAGGCAGCGGCACCTTCCCAGAACCCGCCAGCCCATGTGGACAAGTTGATCGCCGGCATCCGGAGCGTCATTCTCCCGGAAGTCGCGGCCATGATTCACCAGCAGCTTCCGTCAACATCCGCTGCCGATCAACCTCCCCGCCCATTGTTCCGTCCGCTCTACCTTCGGGATGCAGCCTGGTAGTCCGACCGCCAGCTTTCGACGGCCGAACCGAGGACTGCGAAGGGTTCATTGCACAGTGCGAGCTCTATTTTGTCGCAATTCCCGCCACGTTTGATAATGAGGCCGCCAAGATTGCCTTTTTGTTCTCTCTCCTGGCCGGAAACGCTCGGCAATGGGCGACTCCCCTTTGGACTACGCAGTCCGAGCATGTAACCAACGCGAAGGCGTTTTTCTCCGCGTTACGCCAGGCCTTTAAAGGAATGAGCTTGGCGCTGGCGATTCCAGATCATCTCCTCACATTGCGTCAGGGCGCTCGGCCGGTAAGTGAATATGCGCTGGAGTTTCGCGCGCTAGCTTTGTAACGCTACTGATTGGATTGATTCCGCGCTCATTGCTGCTTATCGACGCGGTTTGGAACCGAAGATCCGAGCCGCTCTCGTTGTATTTTCGGAAACTTTGGGACTTGAAGGATTTATTGAGAAGTCTCTCCATGTAGCCCAGCAGTTAGCTTTCGAGAAACCCAGCTTTTCCGTGCGGCGACGTCCCGCTGTGCCTGACACCGCCACAGTTGAACGGATGGAGATCGACAACTGCCATCTCACTCGCGCTCTCGCCGGATCCAGCTGGGACTTTGCCTTTATTGCGCCGGTTCTGGTCATCAGCGCCCCGATTGCCTCGTGCGTCCTCCCCAGAAACCTGTATGTGCACAGCTACCCAATGCTAATGTGTCCTCGCCTCTGTTGATGTCTGTGACTATTTCCTCTTCCTCTTCTTCCCGGTTAACAGTCAAAGCATTAGTGGATTCTGGTTCAGCGGGTAATTTCATCAACCCTCACTTATTGAAATGTTTACATTTGAAAGCTTGTTTAAGTGACACTGCTTATCACATCCACTCCATCCAAGGTAAACCTCTGTTTGATGGACAGATCCAATCTCAATCCCCCAAGCTCACTCTCCGTGTTGGTCTTCTCCACTCTGAGATAATACAATTTATGGTGTTACCATAATCCTCTGTCGAGCTTGTATTAGGCATCCCGTGGCTCCGTCTTCACCAACTCACCATCAACTGGACCACCGGGGAGGTCCTCCAGTGGGGTCCGCTGTGCCAGAACCAGTGCGTAACCACCATCACTCCATGCCCAGTAGCAGCTCTCCGGACGCCCTCCATCTGCGCTGTGGGGTCCACCAGCTGTCAGCCTCGGCTACCACCTCAATACTCTCAGTACATGGATCTGTTCAACCCTCAGTCGGCTACCAGGCTGCCTCCCCACCGGTCCTACGACTGTGCCGTCGAGCTATTGCCGGGTGCCAAACTTCCGCATGGGAAAATCTACCCTTTGTCTCTCCCTGAACAGAGAGCCATGCGGGCCTACTTCCAGGAAAGTCTCGACCAGGGGTTCATTTGTCCCTCGACCTCTCCAGCTGCCTCCAGCTTCTTCTTCGTGGCCAAAAAAGACGAAGGACTGCGGCCATGTATCGACTACCGTCAGCTGAACGAGGGAACTCGCAAGTTTCGCTACCCCCTGCCGCTCGTCCCAGCCACATTGGAACAGCTATGAGGTGCCAGAATATTCACAAAGCTCGATCTTCATAACGCCTATAACCTCATTCGCATTAAGAAGGGCGATGAATGGAAGACGGTTTTCATCACGCCGGAGGGCCATTATGAATATTTGGTGATGCCCTTCGGACTCTCCAACGCTCCTTCGGTCTTCCAGTCGTTCATGAACGAGATCTTCCGGGACTTCCTCAACCAATTTCTCCTAATCTACCTAGATGATTTTCTGATTTTCTCCCCAGACCCTGTCACCCACGTCCATCACATTTCTGCTGTCTTCGAGCGCCTTCGGCAACACAATCTCTTCCTGAAACTGTAGAAGTGTGAGTTCCACGTGACCTCCACCTTTCCTGGGCTATGTCATATCTCTGCGCCAGGTGCACATGGACAGCGAGAAGGTGCAAGCAATCCGAGATTGGCCCAAACCCACATCCATTCGAGAGCTACAACGTTTCCTGGGGTTTGCCAATTTCTACTGCCGTTTTATTCTCCATTTCAGTCAGGTATCGGTGCCCCTCACTAACCTCCTTAGAAATCAACCCAGGCACCTCAACTGGAATGCAGATGCAGAAACGGCCTTTCAGCACCTCAAGACTGCTTTCATTTCAGCTCCTGTCCTCGTTCACCCAGACCTAGAACTGCCTTTTATCGTGGAAGTCGACGCCTCTAGTCATGGCATTGGTGCAATCCTCTCTCAATGCGGGGAAAAGGGGTCTGGGGTTCACCCGTGTGCCTTCTTCTCAGAGAAGCTGGGTCCAGCAGAACAAAGATACGACATGGGGGACCGAGAGCTGTTGGCCATTAAGTTGGCTTTAGAAGAATGGGGCATTGGCTGTAGGGGTCGAAGTTCCTGTTCACTGTACTCACGGACCACAAGAACTTGCAATATCTGAAGGAGGCGAAATGTCTCAACTCCCGGTAAGCCAGGTGGGCCATATTTTTAGCTCGCTTCCGGTTCTCCATCTCTTTTCGTCCAGGATCTGAATGGAAAGGCTGACGCCCTCTCTCGGATAGGAGACCCCCTCAACGCTCCCTGCAAAGCTGATGAGACTGTTCTCCCCACGAATCTTCTGGTGAGTCTGATTCAATGGAGCCTGGACTCTCAGATCCGTGATGCAGCTAACTTTGAACCACGCCCACCTGGCTGCCCACCGAACCGGCAATATGTCCCTGTGGAGTTTCGTCAACCCCTGGTCGGGGCAACACACAACTCTCTTGGATCTGGGCTCCCTGGCACCTTGCGTACCCTCTCGCTCATACGCCCACGCTACTGGTGGCCCTCCATGACTCGGGACATAGAGACCATTGTGCGGGGATGCGAGACCTGTGCGCAGGCCAACGTACCTCGAGCCCTCCCACAAGGTTAACTGATGCCCCTGCAAATCCCGATTTGACCGTGGTCCCACGTGGCTGTCGATTTTGTAACTGATCTTCCCAGGTCAGATGGGTGCACCTGTGTCTTCGTCGTGGTGGATCGATTCTCGAAAGTCTGCAAATTGATCCCGCTCAAAGATCTTCCTACAGCGATGTCGGCCGCTGAGGTACTTTTCCAACAGGTGTTCCGAAACCATGGCATCCCCGAGGACATAGTTTCTGATCGAGGTCCGCAGTTTATCTCCCGGGTCTGGAGGGCCTTCTTCCGCCATCTGGGAGTCACCATCAGCCTGTCTTCGGGCTATCTCCCAGATTCAAATGGTCAGGCGGAGAGGAAGATACAGGAAGTAAGCTGGTACCTTAGGTCTTACTGTGCCAAGGACCAACTCTCCAGGTGCCGCTTTCTCCCCTGGGCCGAGTATGCCCAAAACTCCCTTCGTCAAGAGAGTACAGGAATCACCCCCATCCAGTGTGTGCTAGGATACCAACCCCCCTTCTTCCCTCTGTCATCAGAACCATCTTCCATCCCTTCTGTCGATACCTGGTTCAAAGCGAGTGAGAGGGTATGGGGCTCAGCTCATCGCCACCTCCAGCAGGCCAGTCGGAGAGCTCAACATCAGGCCAACCGGAGACGTTGGCCACCCGTAACATCCGCCTCTGACTGCCGTGCAAAAAGCTGAGCCCACGGTACATCGGTCCATTCCGCATCATCCGTCAAATCAACCGTGCTACTTACCGGCTTCAGCTACCACTCTCTTTGTCATCGTCATCATCGTCTCGTCATCTGTCTTCAGTGTCAGTATCTGTCCTTGTAATTCCCTTCTGTTTGTATTAAACATCACTGTGCACGAATCCGTTCCCATTCCCGTCTTCTGTTTTTTCCACGCTCACGCTCACTCTCTCACACTCCGAGCATTGAGCGTGACAATGACACTCTGTCAACATGGACAATATCGAATTTGTGACATTTAATCATCCAGTGTAGCTATACTCACACAATAAAATGAACACACACAAACCCGGAGCAGTTAGTCGTGGTGACCCGAAGGCTCCTCTTAGCTCGTCGGATTGAGTGGGACACTGTGTTTGTTCATTCTTGTGACAGACAGGCGTATTACACAAATATTAACTCTAATATACTCTGACAAATTAAGCAGAATTCATAAGGATCAACTACCGTATACGGACTCTAAGGTGCACAAGATTACTAAATGTTTTATTTTCTTGGCTTTATTTTCACATATGGTTTTAAGAACACCTGAAAACCATAGTAGAAGAAAAGTATGGATACCTTTCTGTAAAAATCACTCCATCACAAGTTACAAGTCACCATTTCCAACAGTTGAGTACAGGTTGAAAAGTACTGAAAAGTATCCAATTTTAAAAGAACTGAAGTATTTTACTCGTACAGACTTTAGGCTACAAAAACACAAGGAATGTGGAAAAACAAGAACTCTTTATGATGTTTTGTCTCCTAATATAGACATGAAATTTAACACCTCAATGTTTCAAAATGGCAGAACAAAATAGATAAAACAAGAAAAAAAAGTCAGTCTCAGTCAAAGCTTTCCAAAAATATTCCAAAAAATGTTAAATTCGCGTTCACATGATTTAGTGGATAAATAGCATCCAGTACCTTCAGCATCCTGCAGATGGCGATATAACCTACAAGAAATTAAAAGATGCCGACTTGTCACACACAGTCACAATGTAACAATTAACAGTAAGGGTCCATTTGTCAAGTCAAGTCGACTTTATTTATAAAAACACTTTTAAAACAGCAGACTGACCAAAGTGCTGTACATTAAAAAAACATAATCACATAATCCAAAAACACAATCACAATAAAATTAACATATAAATATACATGTTACTAAAAAGTACACAAAAAAATGAAAAGGACTAAAATGAATTATTAAAATTAACTAAAAATAAAACCAAATTTCATGCTGGGTCATATGCCAAGGAAAAGAGATGGGTTTTTAGCATCAATTTGAAATTTGTCAGGGTAGGTGCCTGCCTAACCTGCAGAGTCAAAGCGTTCCACAGCCTCGGACCCGCAACCGCAAATGCCCTGTCACCTCTGAGCTTACGCTGTGTCTTCGGCACACAGAGAAGCAGCTGGTTAGCTGACCGGAGTGACCGAGAGGGTAAGTGCACACACAGCAGCTCAGAGAGGTATGGTGGGGCAAGACTATTTAAAGACTTAAAAACAAATAAAAGAATTTTAAAATGTACCCTAAAATGAACATGTAACATTAAAATGTAGTGGAGTAAAGAGTACAGATACTCAATAACTAATCTTGTCACAAAGAGAGTCACAGTTGCATATATTTTTGATACTCAGTACAAGTACGAAGTAGCCCAAAAATACTTAAGTAAAGTAACATTTACTCAATTACTTTACACCACAGCATATAAGAGACACATTCTGGATCTTCCTGGATTCTCTGTCTGTATGTCTGCCTGTCTCTCTCTTTCTTTCTCTGTCTCTCTCCTCTCTGTTCCTCTTTGTCTGTCTGTCTCTCTCTCCCTTTTTGTCTGTCTGTCTCTCTCTCCCTCTTTCTCTGTATGTCTCTCACTCTCTCTTTCTAAGTCTGTCTGTCTCTCTCTCTCGTTCTCAGTCTGTCTGTCTCCCTCTCTGTCTGTCTGTGTCTCTTTTCTCTGTCTGTCTCTCTCTCTCTCTCTGTCTTTGTCAGTCTGTCTATCTCTCTCTCTCTGTCTGTCTGTTTGGTCTGTCTGTCTATCTGTCTCTCTGTCTGTCTGTCTTTCTCTGCCTGTATGTCTGTCTGTCTGTCTATCTCTCTCTCTCTCTCTCTCTCTCTCGCTCTCTCTCTCAAACACCCACTAAATCATTTCATATGGACCTTATAGTCTGAAAATAACAGTACTGTATATAATCACACAATTGTAATGACATAGACACAAACTCAACGTGCAAGTCTCTGCAAACGATGTATCATTAAATTTGCATGCTATTAGTAGGGTTACCACTTTTAATACCCAAATATAAAGGACGCATACTGAAGGGGGCGGCGCTACAGGGGCAGGGCGACAGCGATATCACTGTGATACAGTGATCCACTTACATTGTATTTACTCTATTTTTACAAATTACAATTGAGAGAACTAAACCAAATGAGATAAAGTTTGATTTAAGCCATTCATTTCACTGTGATTTCAGTTGTTGACATGGTTTTTGTGATGAATGAACATGGGCGCGATCCAATGTGCAATGGCTGTTTATTATGGTCGCAAATAGCAGAGTATGTCCGTCACAAAAACAGTCATAGAGGCAATCCGAAATCCNGCGTAGAGGGTAGAAGGGTGGAAGTGAGTGCCTTTGTGTAGATGTTCCTGGACCAGGAGCTAGGGTGGTGCCGTGACCTCCGCTTGACGTGCCACTGTGGTTGAGATGTTGTGTGTTGCGTCCAGGGAGAAGAAGTTTGACGAGTTCTCCTCTCACCTGAAGGGCCTGGTGGACCTGTACAAGCTGCCGGGAGACAGGTGAGCGCCGCCTCACACCCTCACAGCCACGCCCACCTAACCACAGCCTCCTGGCAGCAAACTCAAGACCAAGATGTACTTGGCTCTTCAGTCCCTGGAGCTGGACCTGGCCAAGATGATGCACCTGTTCAGGTGAGATCGCCGCGGCGCCGCTCCACGGCTGCGGGTGACACGGGCGTGGTCTCGTCCGGCAGGATCGCCACCAACGCCAACCCCCTGGCCAGCGTCCTGCACGGCACCGTGGGTCTGCTGACGGCGAGGAGCGGCGGGAACCTGGTGTCGCTGCAGTGCTACGTGTCTCCGTACGACGTGTTCCAGGGCGAGGGCGGCTTCGGCGACGGCGGCAGTGAGGAGCCCCGCCCCCTGACCCGCCCCTCGCCCTCTGACACGCCTCCCTCAGTTCCTCCAGGTCTGGGCGTCAGCGTCTCCGTCACCATCGAGGGCACGGCCTCGGTCCACAAGCTGCCCATCACGCCGCTCATCACCGGCTCGCACCCGGTGGACAACAAGGGGTCCGCGCCGCCCTCGAGGCCAGACCACCGCGCCCCGCTGACCCGCCTCACGCCTCTGCTTGGTGCTTCGCAGGACTCCGTCGTTTTCCTCGGTGACCAACTCCAACTGCGTGGACCTGCCGGCGTGTTTCTTCCTGAAGCTGAACCGGCCCATGCCCTTCGCTCTGGCCTTCATCAAGAAGATGGTGAACTCTACAGGTGAGGGAGCTGAGGGAGAGGTCAGGCTGGTGCTGACCCCTGTGTCCACTAGGCATCCACGTGCTGGAGACTCCGCCCACCATCTCCACCCTCTACGACCTCATCGTGAAGAGCAAGCTGCAGGAGGACGGGTGCGCGTCTCCGGCCCCGGGACAGTCCATGCGCTTCTACGCGGTGAGTGCGGCGGCGTCGCTGGGTCCTCGAGCACCGACCCAACCGCGCGTGTGTGTGTAAGATTATTAATCCTTTCGGAGGCTTTCTGAATTATTATAAGTCGAAAGACGTCGTCCGCAGCGGTCAAACGGTGTTCTCTCTCTCTGTGTCCCTTAGCAGCGTGTTCAATGAGCGGATCCGGAGACAATGATACGCAGAGCGGGAAAAACCAAAGTTAGAGTGTAACAAATAGTTTTAATCCAAGCATCAGCATATCATTATCCGATTACATGAAAGTCATGGCGTCATTATATACCGATACAAACATGCATTGTTGCAAAGAAAGTCCAATGACAAAAGAACAGCGGGTGAGAGGTGGTCGGCCTGGTCCAATTGCGGGAAGAGGGAAACGAGAGAGCATGGTTTGAATTGTCCAATGACGAAAGAGCACTGGGGAGCCACCTGTAAGTCTTTCATCTGGTCAAAAACAAAAAGGCATGGAGGTATATGTAAATAACGTGCGACACGTCTCTCAGGGCGTCTCTGTGTGCGTCCGAGCCTAACAACAGGGGGTCTCTGTGTGTCCGGACATGGGGAGGAACCATTTGTCATGATTAAGACTGAAACACGAGATAGCAATACATCAAAGCATAAATGTATTATAATGGAACAGAAATAAAATCCAAAAGGCATAAGAGAATAAATCATTTCTCACAGTGTGTGTGTGTGTGTGTGTGTGTGCAGTCTCTGCCCGGACAGCAGCACTGCTACTTCCTGAACGGAGACGCCCCGGTGCAGGACGGAGGCTTTCTTCAGGGCGCCCTCGTCTCCAAGATCCCCTTCAGACACCCGGCACAGGTGCCCGCGCTGCTGGACGTCATCCGCCATCAGGCCGCCTACAACACCCTGATCGCCAGCTGCGTCAAGAAGACTCACGTGAAGGAAGGTGCGGCACGCGGCGAACATCGTTAAACGGGGGGAAGACGTTGAAGGAAGGTTGACAATAGCAGGTGTGTGTGTTTCAGACGCTCCGGGGTTGCTGCAGTTTGAGGTTTGTCCTCTCACGCACTCCAGCTTCAGTGTGTCGTTCCAACATCCCGTCAACGAATCCCTCGTCTGCGGTGAGATCGTAGTTTAACAGCTCCAGCCAGCAGGAGTGACGCGTGACCGCCGCTTGTGATGTCTCTTCAGTGGTGATGGAGGTGATGGACTCGCGCCAGGTTTGCTGTAAACTCTACAAGGGCTTGTCAGACGCGCTGATCTGCCCGGACGACTTCATCACTAAAGTGGTGCAAAGGTGGGATCTCCTGCTCTGCCTGGACCGAAGGATGTTCTACTCAAACACACATTCACACGCTGACCTTCTGTTCTTGGTTGTTATAATACGTTTTTTTTCTTTAATGAAAAGGGCTACAAACCGGATGATTGCTAATTGTGTAATTCTCACTTGTTTCTCTTGTGTGTGTGTTGTGAGATTTCTTCATTTTCTTTCACGCTTCTATTTCTCCTAGGTGCATGTCCATTCCGGTGACCATGCGGGCGATTCGTCGCAAGGCAGAGACCATCCAGGCCGACACGCCCGCCCTGTCCCTCATAGCAGAAACCGTGGAGTTTCTGGTGAAGAAAAACCTTCCTCCCACGGGCAGCCCCGGGTACATGGGCATGGGTCCTGAGGGCAGCGGGGCAGTGGCTCTTCCTGGCTTGCCGAGTGGCGTCAGCGCCGCAGGAAGCACCGGTGGCGCTGGATCCTTCCAAGGCCCCGTCACCTCGTTGTTCAGCATGAGCCGGAGCGGTCAGGGCGGCTCGGGTCTGGAGAACCTGGGCGTGGTTGGAGGACAGCAGCAGCAGCAGCAGCAGCAGCAGGCCATGCAGCAACAAGCGCAGAGCCACAACACGGATGATTTCAGCAAAGTCACTCAAAACCCAATACTCACAAGCCTGCTGCAAATCACAGGCAGCGTCGGTTCCAGTCCGACTCCTCAGCAGCCTCAGCCCAATCAGACGCCGCCGTCCACCACCTCCCCGGCGAGCAACACCAAGAACCACCCCATGCTCATGAATCTGCTGAAGGACAACCCCTCACAGGACTTTGCTGCTCTGTATGGCAGCAGCCCGCTGGAGAGGCAGAACTCGTCCGGTTCACCCAGAACGGACGCCCAAGGACAGTCGTGCCCTGCCTCCAAGGGCAAGAAAAAGCGTCCGAGAAGCTCTGACAAGGCAGCGGTGGGCTCGATGGTCACGAAGCAACCGGCTCAGCAGATGGGAGCGTTGCCCCAGCAGCAGCATCACCAGCACCACCATGCCGAAGACGATTTCCACCGGGAGCTCTTCTCCATGGACGTGGACGCCTCACAGAACCCCATCTTTGATGTCACTCTCCCTGGTGATGGACTCGACACTCCACACAGCATCACTCCTGCCCCGAGTCAGTGTGGAACGCCTCCTCCCGTTCCCGGACTGCCGTACCACTCGCAGTCTCACGCTCCACCTCAGACGCAAACCCCGTCTCAGAGCGCCATGTCTCGTATGGTGCGCCTGTCCAGCTCTGACAGCATCGGGCCGGATATTAATGATATTTTGTCCGACATTCCAGATCAAACAAACAAAGGCGGAGGTGGAGCTCACGGTCAGCACCTGTTGGTCGGTGAAGAAGGAGGTTCACTGGGAACTCCACTGCGGGACTCGTCGAGTTCAGGGCAAGGCAGTGCCGTGTTTGAGGCTGATCTTTTTAACGCAAACAGCAATGAAAATCCTTTCACGGATGCAGCCGACCTGATCGCGGAGGCAGCGACAGCAGCTACACCCACCAGTGATTCTTCTTCGACCAATTACTTCCCCGACACGGATTTCAACCCCGAGCTTCTTCCTGCGCAGGGAAACTTTTCCCAGAGGTACTTTGACGACAGCTCCCCTAGTCCAGATCCGGACCTGGAGCTCATCGGCAGTCAGCAGAACACGCCTCTGGGAACTCCTCAGAATTCCGCTTCTCATGGCCAGAGCACTCCGGAAAACTCTTCCATTAAAGATTCCTTTGACATCAGCATGTTTGGTGGAAACGGCGGCGTCGGGAAGTCTGTGCTGAGCTCCTCGACAGACATCACGGAAGCACAATCTTCTGCCGCAACTGGGAGCCAGAGTCCTCTGATGATGGGCATCACGGCCGGAGGTGGTGACTCGAAGGTGAAGCAGCCGCTGAGGTCCAAGGAGGATAACGGAGCGGGCAGCTGTTCTGGATCGGGCATGGGTGCTACGGGCTGTCCCGAGAGCAAGCAGGTCAAGCGCAGTCGCACTCCTTCGAGTGAAGGCAAGTCGAAAGATAAACCGCTCAAGCGTAAAAAGATGGATCCGGATAGCAAGTCGCCTTCACACAGCTCCAGTGTTCGACCCTACACTCCTCCCTGTGGGAGCACCAGCTCTGCGGGGTTGATGGGTGCCAGCGGCTCCAAATCACCCGGGAGCTCCGCCTCATCCCAGACTGGGGCAGGAGGAGCGACTCCACCCATTCCCAAAATCACTATTCAGATCCCCAGAACTCTGAGCGGGGGGAAAACATCTTCACACGGGGGCTACACGACAACGAGTGGTGGTTTGGGTGGCACCGGCGGAACCAACAGCAGTAAAAGCCATCATTTGCACTCCTCTTCCTCTGCGAAGATCAAGAGCAGCAAAGTTGAAAGCGCTGTTGGTCAAGGCAACCCTTCCAAGCCGCCAGGCATCGGCTGCCTGCCACATCAGTCCAAAGGCTCTTCGTCTTTGGGAGTCGGCTCAGGAAAGCCGTCCTCGTCTCCTATCACCAAGCACGGTCAGTCCAGCTCGGGCAGCGGAGGAGCAGTGCCACCCGGGAGCAGCGGAGGGAACAAAATGAAGCCTCAGGGTGGCAAACCCCCTGGCTCCCTGATGAACCCCAACATCAAGCCCAACGTCTCCCCTTCACACTCTCGCTCTGGAGGCTCGGAGAAGCTCCTCTCTTCAGGGAAGCTTCAGCAAGGCCAGGTGCCCGGAACGCCTCCCTCGTCCAAGGCCAAATCACCCATCAGTTCCGGCGGCGGGAGCTCTTCTGGCAGCAAGTCGTCGTCCGGAGGTGGAGCGGGNTTCACTTTTAATAACGCTTGATTCCATGTTTCGTCTGATATTTCCACTCCCAAATCCTTTGACCATTCCGCATGAATTTTATCTAGGTTAATATTTTTTAATGACATTAATGTGTTATATATATTAGAAATGACTCCCTTTGAATTTAAGGGAATATTTATTACTGTGTCCAAACCTGTACTGGGAGGAATGGAAGGATAAGCGGGACAATGGTTTTGGATTAGATGTCGAATTTGAAAATATCTAAATAGATGCGATCTTGGTAGTGTGTATTTTGATGATAGAGTTGAGAATGTGGCGAAGATATCATTGATAAAAAGATCACTGAATTTAACAAGGCCTGCCTGTTGCCATTGACTGAAGGTTGAGTCCAATTGACCGGGGAGAAATAAGTGATTCTTGCATATAGGGCTGGCTATGGAGAGTTCTTTAAAATCAAAAGCTCGTCTAAATTGAAACCAGATCTTGAGGGTATTTACTACAACTGGGCATCGAGTGTACAATGAGATAGAAAGGGGCAGGTTGGATAAAGCTAAAGCTGGTAAAGATGAAGAAGTGCAAGAGTTTGCCTCTAAGATACACCAGACATCATCGAGATTCTGAAGCCAATAAAGTATTTTTGAGATATTTGCAGCCCAGTAATAATACCTGAAATTAGGAAGTGCTAATCCACCTTGAGTTCTTTGTCTTTGGAGAAATTCCTTCCGAATTCTAGGTGTTTTTCCACCCCATATAAATGATGAGATCATCTTGTCTAAATTATTAAAGAAGGATTTAGTTAAAAAAATTGGGATACATTGGAACAAGTACAGAAATCTTGGTAAGATGTTCATTTTTACGCAATTAATTCTTCCTGCAAGGGAGAGAAACAACAAGTTCCATTTTTTGAGATCTAATTTTAGCTTTTCAATTAAAGGTGCAAAGTTCTCTTTGTAAAGGTCGTTAAATCCTTGTGTAATATTGATCCCTAAATATTTAAATCCTGTTACAGAAAGTTTAAAAGGCATATCTTGTTTTAAGAGGTGAAGGTCTTTATTGTTTAAGGGAAAACAAACACTTTTTGAAAAATTTAGCTTATAACCGGAGAATGTTCCAAATTGGTTCAATATCTTAACTACCTGTGGGATAGCTATAATCGGGTTTGAGATGTATAATAGCATATCATCGGCAAATAAGGATACTCGATTTTCTATGCCCTTGATGGTAATGCCCGTGAAATGCTGTGAGCTTTTTAAAGCTATAGACAGGGGCTCAATGGCTAAAGTAAAAAGTAGAGGGCTAAGAGGGCAACCTTGCCTTGTGCCCCTTGATAAGAGAAAAGATTTTGAACGTACTCTATTTGTTATTACTGATGCTTTAGGGGAAAAGTATAATAATTTAATCAATGAGAGAAACTGTGTGCCAAATCCAAATTTTTCCAATGCAAGAAATAAGTAGTTCCACTCAACCCTGTCGAATGCTTTTTCAGCGTCTAAGGATATGGCTACGCGAGAGACAGAGTCTTGGGAAAGTGTAGATGAATGAATTACCCCTAGTAATCTCCGGATATTGTTAAAAGAGTGTCGGCCCCTGACAAAACCTGTTTGATCTGTTGAAATCAAATTTCCTATTACTTTATCTAATCTTAAAGCAAGGATTTTTGCTAGAATTTTAATATCAGAGTTTAGGAGTGAGATTGGCCTGTAAGAATTACAATGTACAGGATCTTTACCGGGTTTTAGCAAAAGAATAATGTTTGCGTCATTTAAAGTTTGTGGCAAACTGCCCTTTTCCAAAGAGTTCATAAACATATCGAGAAGAACAGGGGCTAATTTATCTGCAAATTTCTTATAAAAATCTATCGGAAAGCCATCAGGGCCAGGTGTTTTTTTATTCTGCATTAATGAGATAGCATTTAAAATTTCTTCTTTTTGTATTTGCTCATCCAAACAGGTTTTCTGCGCAGGATTAAGAGTGGGTATATCTATATTGTCCAAGAATTCAAACATTTCAGATTTAGATGCAGGGCTTTCAGAGGTATACAGATTGGAAAAGTAATTCTTAAAAATGTTATTAATTTCAATGGGGTTAACTATTAGATCATCGTTACTGTTGTAAATTTGGGGTATAATTTGGGACGCAGCTTTAGATTTTAATTGGTGAGCTAAAAGTCGTCCTGCTTTTTCACCATGTTCATATATAAATCCTTTGGAACGCAATAGACACCATTCGGTTTTATTTGTTGATAATAGGTTGTACTGAACTTGAAGGTTCAACCTTTCCTTATAGAGTTCAGGTGAGGGAGATATGGAATATTGGCTATCTAATCTTCGAATAGACTCAGTTAAATCCTCTAGTTTTTGTTTGCGTTTCTTATTAAGAGTGGAAGTGTATGAAATGATTTCTCCTCTGATAACTACTTTAAGTGTCTCCCACAGCGTAGATGCTGATATTGATTCTGACTTATTATAAAATAGGAAACTTTCTATAGCTGTATTTATTAAATTACAGAATGTCAGGTCTGATAATAAGGACGTATTTAGTCTCCACAGAGGTTTTTCATTATACCTCAAATTACAAATAAGATCTAGCTGCACAGGGGCATGGTTTGATTCAACAATAGGTAAATAATCAATTTTTTCAACAGAAGGAAGTATTCAATAGCAGTATTCAAGCAAATAATCAATTCTTGAATATGTGTGGTGAACTTGTGAGTAATAGGAATATACTTTGCTGTTTGGAAACAGGAATCGCCAAGGGTCAACAGCTCCCACTTGGTCCATGAATGTAGATAAAGCTTGGGCCATTTTAGAACTGGTTAAAGACTTTGGGTTAGATCGGTCAAGGGATGGATTCATTACACAATTTATATCATCACCAAAAATTAAAAGATGGGAGTTAAGGTCAGGCAACAGTGAAACAAGCTTGTTAATAAAACTCACATCATATTCTTTGAATCCTGCGCGTTTCTTCGCCAAAGCTGCACTCGTATCCGGGTAAAACATCAGTGAGACTCCGTTGAATTTAACATCGTGTTGCCTGGCCCAGTTGAGTGCCTTTTCCTTTTCTTGTAAGCGGTGGAAGCAAACAATGAATGGTCTTGGAGATTGCCCCTGTCCAGGTCTGGGGCGGAGGGCACGATGCGCACGTTCAAGTTCAGGAGGTTTGTCAAATACGCCGTCCATGGTGTTTTTAAGTAGCCCAGAAATAAATCAGACGGGGTCTTTTCCATCTTCGCTGCCTTCAGGAAGGTTAATAATACGCAGGTTAGGCCTTCTGGATCGGTTCTCAATGTCGTCGATTTGGTCAATGAGAGAGGAATTTTGTGCCTTTAAAGATTTAATCGTCGCTTCCGCGGCGATAAGCCTTTCAAAGTTTTCGCCGGCCAGTGTTTCAGTAGTCGTGAGTCGGTTTTGGAACGAGCTTACCGTCTCTCGTAGCGTATCCAGAGATGTTTGCAGCGGCTTGATTGATTCTTGGATTAAGTTTGCCATGTCCTCTTTAAAACTGGTCCGCTGTTTAGCTAATTCGGAGACTAGCTGACTCATTGACAAGTTGTCCGTCTTAGCCGTTTCAGGTGAATCCATGTCGTTGTTGTTAGCGGTAGCCGCCATAGCCGCTAGCTTTCCCGCTAGGGTAACACCTGACCGCGTTGCTGGCGCAGCTCCTTGTTTCTGTTTAGAATGGCTCATTTCTCCTTTTTGACCTATATACAGTTATATTGTATTCCGTGAAGCAGTTAGATTGATTAAAAGAACGTTTTATATTGTTTTAAAACTGAAGTGGCTGGGAGCTCCGCGACTCTGCTGCTCGCACTTACATCGCCAAACCGGAAGTCCTTCTTTACAACTTTTAATGACATCACGGAGACATTGCTAATCAAACGCAGAACGCGTTGTAACAGGCTGAATTAATAGATCACACCCGCAAGGCGAACAGCTTCAATATCTGTGTACTGTGTTTTTAAGAGCGGCTCTACTGAGAAAGAGAACCATAAAGACGCTCGCGCAGCACTGTTTCTGCTTATTTTTTTATCAAAATTGTTTGCACACTTTTTTTTCACGGAACGTTCGGATTCAGACCCCATCTGTCCCTCCCAAGAGGGAGAGCAAGAGAGAAAGAAAGCATCACAGCGTAAACCTTCTCTCTCTGTCTCTCTCTGTCTTTCTCTGTCGACGTTGTTCGAACCGTTTAGCGTCTTTGCGTTGGCCTCGGACTAAGAAAAGCGCTATACAAATGAACTTGAACTTTCTCTCTCACTCTGTCTCTCTCTCTGGGCTACTGCTTTTAAAATACATACTGTATTAAACATGGCAGATGCTCCAGGTTTCCCCCTGCATCTAATTTCTTTAAGTACAGATTTTGTGTACAAATAGTGTAAATAAGGTCTGCTAAAATGTAATGCCCCCCGAATACCGTAAAATATTAACACCAATATCGTGTGGACACTGGAAAATATCATGATGTGAATTTTCACTCATATAGCCCACCCCTAATCTACAGTATTGCAAAATCCATATCGTAACACTACTCAATACTGGAATTCACGTTCATAATGATTTACCGCCCACCCCTACCATCCGTTTGTGCGTTGAGGAGTCACAGGGGGTGGGACTGCAACAGACTACTAAATTTAGCCTCCATCCCACACAGCCTCTTGTAAACAGCTGGCATTTCCATATCAGCAGGGTGTTGAAGGGTTGCTTTGCACAGCGAGCCGGGCACAAGTGTCTCCAACGCAGGTTTAAGCCGAAGCGAGATGGAGGCCGGAGAAACGGTGATCCGCCTAATGGGTTGCTCAAGCTCCCCTGATGGAACGGGCGAGACCACCGTGTTAAGACACAAAGAAGTTCACCACTTTTTCTTCCTGCCTTTTAGGGAACAGCCCATCTACAGCACACGGGCACACGTCTTCCAGATCGATCCCAACACAAAAAAGAACTGGATGCCGACTAGCAAGCACGCAGTCACTGTTTCGTACTTCTACGACAGCACCAGAAACGTCTACCGGATCATCAGCTTGGACGGTTCAAAGGTAAAGCAGTTTTGTGACTCGGACAGTCTAAAAAAAAAAATTTAAAATGATATTTTCTGTGAAACAAGTGTGTGATGATCACGATCGGCAACCGTTTGGCCGACGCTTTTATTCAAAGCAAATTGCAGAACGATGAGCATTAAGTTCATGTTCTGAGCATTTGTAAGGCACTTTTCACAGTTTAAACTGTCTCAAAGCGCACGTGTGAATGTGTTAGAAAATTGTTTATTTTTATTCATTTGATCGTTTGGTTGTTGGTGTTAAGTAAATGGCTATGATTATAACTAAGACCATGACAAGACAAAGACCAGTGAGCAAGAACATATGCGACAGAGGCCAGGTAAAAAAACCTCTCTAACGAGGAAAAAACCCTGGGGAAAACCCGGCTCACTGGTGCCAGTCTTCTCCGGCATTCTAACACTACAAAATCAGTGGTTGTTCAGCGTCATTTTTAATGATGATTCTGGAAGGAAGTTTCCCTCCTCAGTGGGGAAAGAGGTGGCTCCACTTCTCCAAGGAGAATTCCTAGGAGATTCCGGTCGTACAACACTTGGCGCTTGTTATGTTTAAACTACATAACAAGCAACTTATTAATACTTTTATTTTAACTTCTAAACCACATTTGTCTATATATCAAAACTGTCAGGATCTCCTTTTTGCAGTGGAAATTTGTTAAAAATGTTTTCTATTCCTGTAGGCCACACCTATAAGTCGAGCCCCACACATAAGAGAGGTATAAATTTGTACATAATGGTAATAGTCTTAGTTAAATCTTATATAATTTACCGAGTAGTCAGTGTAAGGCACATGTGTTACACTCAAGGCCCGCCAGATGTGGCCCGCCATGTCATTTTATGTTGCCCGCAACAGCTTAAAAGTTGAGTGTCTAAAAATAAATGCCAANTCTCAAAATAAAAGCCAAAAAAAAAAAAATTTAGAGCGTGCGTTGACTAATTACTACATTTCCCACAATGCCTTTTGTCTACAGCAGTGTTTCCACAGTTTTATGTTATTTTTCATTATTCACTTGGACAGTTTGATCTTTCGTTAATGGAATTATGTGGATTTTCATGTGATGTGAAATGTGAAATCATGTGATGTGAATGTGAAAAACAAGAAACTAGCGTTTTATTTCCTAAAGCAATAATTAAATTTAGCACCTTAATGTTTCAAAATGGCAGATCAGATGGCGATGTCACCTCATCCCCACATGAAATTGAAAAAGATGCCGACTTGTCGTGCACAATGTAACGAGCTACGGTAAGTGTCCATTCAAATATAGTGAAGTAAAGAGTACAGATACTCAATCACAAATGCAGTCAAGTATAGAGTAAAATTTTGTTATACTCTTAGACCATGAAATAGAGAGTATTATAGGGAGTATAAATAATTTTTGACACTCGCATTTACTCAAGTACTTTAGACACTGCCCATTTTTAAAAACAATATAGCTAGTATCTAGCTAGCAGCTACAAGACCTCTTCCTTTCATCGTATTGCTCATGCATGGTCTGTGCCATGTTGCACATCAGTTAACAGTTGAAAGACCTCAGGTTTAGAACATCATCTACTGAAGTCACCAACCTTTCACCCTTGGAAAACAGTCAGCTCATAAAATCGGGAATTTCTCTGGACCCAAAATATTAAATCCATCTTTCTTAAAATCAAGAAAGGAACAAATAGCTATGATAAAACGAACTGAGGCGTTTCATGAACGGTCATAACTCAACTTCGCTCCCCACTTTTTAGCTGAGGAACCACGTACGATTTAAAATAGCTCTTGCCCGTTTGAATGTGCTGCTGGTTGGTTTGAATGTCGTCCTCCAAGACTGCCTTTGCTGAGACAGAAATAACACGTGAAGCAGTGCACGGTGGTATTGACAAACACAAATCTGTCTGTCTGTCTTTAATAATTTAAAACAGTGGACCCCAACTGTTACGATCCGGGTCGGGTGAAGGTGCAGAGATGAAGACCCGGGGGTCGATGTGACGACAAACGGACATTTAATGATGAACACAGGACGATAAACTTACAGAAGACTCACGGACAGGACGAAGTGCAACGTTAATGACTGACCCTGATGACTGGACGAGTGAAGACTTAAATAACAAGACAGATGAGAAACAGGTGATACTGATTATAGATGAGGATGAAACACCAGACGTGAACAAACACGATCATGGGAAGTGTAGTCCATGATTGCAACACCAACCTTTTTGTTTTCGACGTTTGGTGATTTTTCCCGCGGCACTAGTTGTGGTGGGCGGGGAGTAATTTTTCAGATTTTAGTATGTAATTAATTTTATATATATATATATATATATATACATATGGTGGATTGTATTAAAATTATAAATACTGCTTTGGATTGCCAAAACAACAAACAGGGTCAAGCAATAGCAATTAGAGAACAGGTAATTAATTGAAAACTGAATTGAAACTTAAACAGGCTGTTCGTCAACTGATCAAATGTTCAAGACCAGAGCCTTAAAATTGTAGAAATATGGCTTTCATGTCATTGAGCTTTAAGTAGACACACTCGTTGACACTCCTGCCACAAGTAGACACACTCGTTGAATGTGGCAGGATTGTTGGGCTGCGCAAGCAAGGCCTCTCGCAATGTGCCATTGCTGCTGAGGTTGGACGCAGTAAGACAGTCATTTTACATTACTTAAACGATCCTGAGAGTTAAGGGACAAAAAAGTCAAGTGCTTTCCGACGGACTGTCCGTCAAGACACAAGCTGATCATCAGCCCAGATTAAGGCCCTCACTGATGCTGACTTCAGCCCAATAACCATAAGACGACATCTTCAAGAGAAGGGCTTCAAGAACAAAAAACGTCTTCAAACGCCACGTCTTCTCCCACACCACAAACTTGCCCACTTGGAATTTGCAAGGGAGCATCAAACATAGGACATCAAGTAGAAGAAAGTTTTATTCTCTGATGAGAAATCCAATGTAACTTGGATAGTCCTGATGGTCCAAAGGTACTGGCATGACAAGAAGATTCCACGGCACAGTGGTATGGGGTGTTTTTTTATTCAATGGTAAATGGAGCTTCGGGTTGTGCAGGGGCGTCAAACAGCAGCGGGCTATGTGGAGATGTTGCAGGAGCATCCCTGTTGACTGAGGGTCCTCGTGTCTGTGGTAATGACTGAGAATTTCAACAGAACAATGCTGCAATTCACAACGCCCGCCTTAGAAAGAACGTCTTCCAGGTGAATAACATCACACTTCTGGACCTTCCTGCATGTTCCCCTGACCTAAATCCCAGAACATTTGGGGATGGATGACCACATGGAACGACATTCCCAACACCCTCCTGGAAACAGTCACACCAAGCTTACCAAGGAGAATTTTTGAAATGATAAACAAGAATGGTGGTGCTACTCACTACGGAGTTCTTTTCGAGTTCTTCTACTGATCACTTTTAGTTATTTTGTGTTTTTGGCCTCTGGTCTTAAACAATCAGCTAGTAAACAGCCTGTTTAAGTTAAAATGCTGTTTTCAATAAAATACGTGCTTTCTGTTTTTCCCCATGTTCCTGTTTATGTCAGTTTGTCATTCTAAAGCAATATTTACAATCTGAGAACAATCCACCAGTGCAAAATGTGAAAACTTGTAATTATTCTCCCTGATCAAAATTTTGATCAGGAGTGTATATATATATATATATTACATAATACATAATACAGTAATCCCTCTTTAATCGCTGTAGATACGTTCCAAGCCCGACCGCGATTGGTGAATTTCTGCGAAGTGAAGGCACAGCATTTATGTATTTATTTAACACTTTTTCAGACTTTTAAAACAGTTTTTTTCGCGTGCGTAGTATTCTTTATTAAAGTAATGTTAACAAACATCTTCTCACCGCACACGTCGCCCCCGCAGAGATATTGATTTTCAAAGTGTTTGAATGGGGGGATCGGGCGGGAGCGCTGGGGCTCGTGCGGTAATGTGCCCTGTAGCGTGATGACGTTGACGGGTGATGTCAGACCGAAACTGAAAGGACGAGAATGTAGCTCCGACGCTGTTTGGTCATCTCTTTGGTTTGCTTTTCTTTTATTTAAATGTTTTGTAACGCTCTCCACCGGGTTGCCCGGACGGGAAATAACACAGCCCATTAAAGGTTTTGGTGAGCTTCCCATCCTCTGCCTCACTTCTCACATCCGCCTTACTGTAAAGCGTTTCTACTATATCTATGACAAGTTTGCTTATACACGTAAATACTTAATTTAGAGAAAGTAACCGCTAAAGCGTGATGTTGTATTGAACTTCACATTTAGAGAAAATAACCTCTAAAGAGTCAGATTTCATTGTACTTAACATTGGAAAAATAAATATTCATTAAAACAAGATTCTTCATACGTTCAACTGACATTTGCCAGACAAACGACACGCCTAGTTTTGCCGTTACTATAATGTGTGAGTAAAGTCGCTGCTACAAGAGCGCAACTAAAGAACAGACACTTCTGATTTAGAACAAAAATGCCGACGTACTGGTCAAAGTGATGCCTAACGAAAATGTGACAATTGCGAATGAAGATGATAATAAAAAATGTGAACATTTCTGTTTTTCTTTTTTTTTTTTTTTCAAATAAATTTGCGTTTGATACTTTTGGCACTAATCTGATTACATACTTGGGACAATGATCCTCTGTGTTTCTACTTTCCACCCACCGTCCAAAAACATGTGTTTGGTGTGTCTCACTCTGTGATTGTTTGGCCACCAAACTGGCACGTCCAACTACCTATGACCCAGAAATGGAAAACCAGTTTAGAAAATGGATGAATGCCAGTACGATTACTGTCAGAAGTCAAGACCAGTGAAAGCTATGCAAGTACTAAAGTCTGTAATGAATACAGTGGTTTAAAGGCATTACCCAGCAACAACATGAGATACATTGGCATGACATGCAGCTTAGTTGGCTAATACCGTAGTTAGAGGCAAGTCAAGGAGTAAAACCACCAAATTAGTTCATAGAGGGCGGCAGTGGTTAGGAATCTAAAACAATGTAGCTTATAGAACCTTCGTAGCTCTGCCATCTTGGAGTCCAGACAATACATGGAAAGACAAGGTACAGACAAGGTAAAGACAACATCAACTTTTGAAGACGACAACTAACCATTTTCTTAATCTAAATTTTCCACTTCTGGATCACATGTTGAACTGTTGAACAGTGAATATTACCATATTTACGCTAATATAAATCATTTTTCAGGTACAAGTACTTCTCTTAAAATACTTTTTTTTTTCTTTTAACAAGCCTAACTTGTGACTCGTATCACTTCAATCTTGTTTTACTTGAATAATATATTAAAAGTATTTATTGTGAAGTATTGTGCAGCAGACGGAGCGTTTTGATTTTGTTTGGGGGAAAAAATGAGGCTATATTCACTTAAATTCGGTAAATGTAGGGTGACCATATTTTGATTTCCAAAAAAGAGGACAATCGGCGCGGCCTCGGGGCACAAATTCAGACAGGCTTCTCTGAGGTTGATGAACACGCTTTCTTATGGTTCAATGGAGTTACTTCGGTTATTAACTCCTGTAATAAAATAATAAAAAA
>SOMO01000038.1:81796-93101 GCA_028128575.1 Paedocypris carbunculus | reverse complement strand
GAGAGAGAGAGAGAGAGAGAGACCAGAGCAACCAGCACGAGATGTGGAGAGCTTTTGCTTGTGCTGCGCTCGCTTTTGTTCCACATGCTTGTGTGAGGAGCGCGCGCATTTTCCCGTTTTAGAGCGGCTGAAACGTAACGTCACGCCCCCTGGTCCGTGCACGGGCACTCGCACACTCACACCGCGAGCCCAATCCTGCGGGCCGTGCCCGAGCCCACCTCCTCCAACCGGGCCACGGCCGGCCAGAAGTGCCGCGGCCAGGCACGGCCAGGAACACTCACACTGTCAGAAGAACCGTGCTTTGGTGCCCGAACACGGACTTGAGCACCTAGTGTGAGTAAGCCCAGAGACTGTATTTTCTCAGGAAGCTGAAACACGCTAATCTCCCTCAGGACCTACTGGTCAATTTCTATAGATCAGCAATTGAGAGCCTGCTGACCTACTGCTGCACAGTGTGGTTCTCCAGCTGCACGGAGGAGAACAAGAAAGACCTCCAGCGGGTTCTGAGGGCTGCCGAGCGTGTCATCGGCACATCACTTCCCTCCCTCAGTGAGATTTATCACAGCCGTCTTCACAAGAAGGCCCTGTCCATCAGCACTGATGCCACACACCCTGGACACCACCTATTCTCTGTTCTGCCCTCTGGACGGAGATTCAGATTAATAAAAACCAGGACAAACAGACTAAAAAGCAGCTTTTATCCGCAGGCAATTAAATGCCTGAATACATGAGAACCATGCTCATCAGCACATTCTTGCACACTCGGTGTGCATTCACTACCTCAGACTTTTGCACAAATCACTTTCTAGCCTTTTTGCACTATTTCATTTCATGCCTCTGTTTTTCACAATTGCCTTTTGCACATGTATACTGTTCACCTCACTTTATTCATTACTGTTTGTGTATTGCCGTTTGCACATTATTGTTGTTACGTCAATGTTGTGTTGTGATGCTGTCTTGTGAAGCACGTTACTGTTGTTACGTTGTGATGTTGTTTTGTTACCTGTTGACTGTTTCCCTTGCTGCTAGTGCTGAGTTGCCAAACAGAATTTCATTGTTCTGACAATGACAATAAAGCTCTCTAAGTCTCTAAGTCTAAGTCTCTGGTCGGGTCCTCGCCTCCAGTGGCACATCAACATGCTCAAGCTACTAGCCGTGCACATTGGACTGAAGCGTTTGATTAGACAAGTCCGGAGGAATCACGTGCTGGTCAGGTCAGACAGCGTAGATGCAGTAGCGTTTGTGCGCTTTGAGACAGTTAAAACTGTGAAAAGCGCCCTACAAATACTCATTATTATTATTATTATTATTATATTACATCAACCACTAAAACAGTTTGAGCTTGCACCGCTTGACCAAGCTCGCACGTTGCCTCTCGATGTGGTGTCTGCCGAAGCTCAAATTGCTGACGGCTGTCCACATTCCAGGCGTCCTCAACACAGCCGCGGATGCACTGTCGAGGCAGGGCCCCGCCACTGGCAAATGGCGGATGAACTTTCAAGTGGTGACAGAGGTGTGGGTTGTATTCGGTCAAGCATACATAGACCTGTTTGCTTCAAACAAATCGACCCACTGTCCACTGTGATTGCGTTAACCAAAGTGCCTCTCGGTTACACTCCTTGCTCACCCATGGCCACACCACTTGAGGAAGTACGCCTTCCCACCAGTTACCCTGATTCCCCAGCCCTTGGGTCGAGTCAGGAAGGATGGTAATCAGGTGACTTGATTGTGCCCTACTGGCCCTACAAGACCTGGCTGTCAGAGCTTATGGCTCTGGTACTGTCCCCTCTGAGGAAGCTACCTGAGAGCGAACCTCCTCTCGCAAGCACTGGGCTTGCTCTGGCATCCGCGACCAGACCTGACCATGTCTGGCTGAGTTGCCCTGTCAGGACGATTTTCTTGTTTCTCCAGCAGAAACTTGAAGAGAACCTGGCCCCTTCCACTCTGAAAGTATATGTGGCCGCATTTCCGCCTCATGACCTCATCGAGGGGAAGACAGTTGGCCGACACGACCCGACAATGAGGTTCTTGAGAGGTGCTTGGAGGGTGCCCCCCTCCGAACCTCCCCTAACCCCGGTGTGGGATTGAGCTTGGCAAACCTTTGCTCTCCCCCTCTTGTTGAGCCGCTAGAGACTGCGAGTCTCAAGCTCCTCACACTGAAGGCTGTGTTACTCTTAGCGCTAGCCTCAGTGAAATGGGTCGGGGACTCGTTCTTTGCAGATCCTCCTACCGCTGGAGACTGCAAGTCTTAAGCTGCTCACAATGAAGCACGTACTGGTGTTCCTAGTTGTACTCCTAACATACTGGTTACTCCTAGCGCTAGACACAGTGAATCGGGCCGGGGACCTAGAGGTGTTCTCTGCAGATACTCAGTGCCTAACCCTCGGCCCTGGTTGCGTGCCCAAGGTGCACACTACCCCCTACAGGGTACCTCACAGGCTAGCCAGAGCCTATCAGGTAGTGACATTGCAGGCCCTCCCCACAGTTGAGCAAGACCGGGCTGGTCAATTGTTGTGCCCAGTACGTGCTACACGCACCAACTTGCGGCACACGGAGAGCTTCAGACGGTCACAACAGCTCTTTGTCTGCTATGGCGGTCGGCACAAAGGGGATGTCAACAATTGTCAATGCCGTCACCAAGCAGAGACTCTCGCATTAGATCATTGATTAAGTTCATGTATTACATCCATAGGTTGCCTTGCCTGCTGGACAAGAGAGTCGACTGTCCAGGAGTATGGCCATATCGGTTGGGGTGGCAAGAGGAGTCTCTCTAGCAGACATCCGTAGAGCTGCTAGCTGGGCTACACCCAACACTTTTATTCAATTTTACGAGATGGATAAGGTGTCGGTGTTCACGCAGATACTCTCTGCAGTGGAGGACAATACCGACACGGTGTAGGCCTGAGGAGCTAACGGTACGCGGGAACTTGATTAGCCAGAGAAAAAGGCCTTTTATTAACAGAGCAGAGAGGAGACTTCCGTCTCCCCAGATGGAAAGCAGGTAACTAACTAACAGTACACGAACGTTCAGTTTACATCAGTCTGGTTTCCGCGGAGTTCCGTGGAGATGATCTTGTGTCAAGCATGCGTAACTACAACAATGACGTAGCATATTCCATAATTGCATCAGATACTGAAATAAACCATATTAAATACTGATTAATGTACTGTTATTGATTATAAGGAACTGTTAGAACAATGGGAAACACAGAATAAAACACACAATCTCCTACTTCAGGTAGACTTTCTTACAGTAGTCAAGTAGTACATAGTAAAAGCTGCTTATATTTTTGATACTGATAAAATACTTAAGTAAAAGAGCAAAGTCCATTTACTCAAGTACATGCCTTGGTGGCCAGAGTATTTTGTGGGTGTATCTTTGAATTGACCTCACAAAAGCAAAGCCAGTTGATCGGAATCAGAAACTTTATTGTCATTATTCCGGGGTACAGTGAAATTTTAGCAGCCTCGTTTGGTGTTACCATAAAAAAGTCATAAAAGTAATAATAAAATATAAATAGACAGAATAAGGAATAAAAAACACAACAACATAAAAAACAGTTTTGCACATTGTGCCCGTCGATATTGCACTGATGTGTGAGTTGAGTCTTGTGATTGCCTGTGGGAAGAAGCTGTTCCTGAGTCTGTTTGTTCTGGTTTCTGTACCTCCTGCCGGAGGGCATCGGGTCAAACAGTGGGAAGCCAGGGTGGGTGGAGTCGCTGATGATTCACTGCCCTGCTGAGGCAGCGTGTCTAATAGATGTCCTCCAGGGAGGGGAGAGGGCAGCCAATGATCTTCTGCGCAGTCCTCACCACCCTCTGAAGCCCCTGTCGCTTTTTTTTCAGTGCAGTGGGAAAACCACACTGTGATACAGTAGGACAGGATGCTTTCAATGATGCTACATAATATTGCAGCAAACGATATGTGTGTGTGCTATATTAAAAAAAGTACATAATTAATGCTGTAAAATTTAAACCATTTTTATTAAAGCCACAATACATATGTGGAAAAAAACCCATAAATGTAATATTTAAATTCTATTTTTAAACATAACCACATACGCAATGTGTTAAAAGAACTGTGTGCTCTCATCAACTACAGAGATCAAAATCACAAGGTTTCTGACCATTTGTACTTTTGCATCTTACAGGCAATAATAAACAGCACCATCACCCCGAATATGACCTTCACTAAGACGTCTCAGAAGTTCGGGCAGTGGGCAGACAGTCGTGCCAACACAGTGTATGGACTGGGTTTCTCCTCCGAGCATCTTCTGTCCAAGGTAGTGGAATGTGTTCCTCTCCTCCTCTTTTTCTTTCACTTCGTCTCTGGAGGTCTTGTTTCTTCCTCCTGTGTTTGTGTGGCGGGGAACACCTACACACTGTGGCTTAATGAGGAGCTGTGCAGTCATTGGTGCGTGGGAGGCGGCTTCTGTACTGTGCTTTCCTCGCTCCTCGCTTCTTGGATTATGATGATGTGCTGCTAGGGAAAGTGGGTAGACATGTACTGCCTCTTGTTTTTCTTAATAGTCCATTATCGTTATCATTACTTTTACCGGTACAGAAAATCATAGTCTGTTTTGATAAATTTGGTCAATTTGCTATTATTTTTTATTATTAATTATTATTATTATTATTAGTTCTTTGCAGATACTTTGTAAATACTCAGAAAAGACAAATTAATTTTATTTTAAACAATTATTTATAATTATTGGGCATATCTATTTAATTCAAATGTAAAGTCATACATAATTACGGTATGTGTAGTCAAATATAGAATTTAGTGTAATATATAATATACGGCACATATATGGTATATATAGTGTAAATATATAAATATTTGAATATTAAATCTTATGTATAATATATGTATAATACAATCTCAAAACCTTGAGCTGTTTTTCATTAAACATGCTTTTATATTATTATACAATTGTGTATTTACACAAACGTGTAATAATATAAGGAATAAAAAAGCAAAATGCCTTTTGCTGCTTAATGGAAATAAATAATAATAATTATAATTGTCACAATGGGGGCTATCTTAGGACTTGGGAATGGATCCCCATGCACAGAACGGAAGAAGCCCGAAAGCAAGGGTTAATTCTTTCCATGTGGTTTATTCCAAAAACAAACGCGAGGAAAGACTTAAACAATAGACTTGAATAGACGACGTTTTCACGGCTAGACGACATCCAACACATGAGACGATCCAACAAAGAACTCTGAAAAAACCCGTACTTAAATACCAGACATGACAATTGACGACACCTGAAACGAGACAATTATTACGATTGCGGGAAGACAGGGAGTGACGTAAAACAGCTGAGCAGGAAAACGTCTGAGGGTTATGACCATAACCGTTGTTCCCTGAGAGGAGGGAACGAGACGCTAAGCATGGGGAAAAGTCCTCTGAACAAATCTGAAACTGAAAAAAGGCTGAAACAAATCAAAACGCAGCATAGCTGCAGCCAGTCGCGTGTCGGCACTCCAGAAAGGGCGCGAAGCCGGCTCTATAAGAGGACCTGTCACAGCGCACTGGCTCAGAATCTTATCTGAATGTAAATTAATACATTAATCTGAGTTGTTGTTCTCACGGCAGCAAAGCGTAGCGTCTCGTTCCCTCCTCTCATGGAACAACGGTTACGGTCGTAACCCTCAGACGTTCCCTATCGAGTCGGTCTCAACGCTACGCATGGGGAACCAATAGAATCCCCGTCGTGAGAAACTAAGCGCTAGCCATATACACAGCGTGTAATACTACCGCATCACATATACACACACACACCAATATACAATGCTAACGCATGAAATCGTGTGCTAACTGGGCGAGAAATTGGTCACTCATTTGTACTTAAACCGCTGCTCCGTTATCCTATCCGCAAACATGCGGCATGAAGGAGGAAAGGTCCAAGCTATAGAACCTGGCAAAGGTATTCCCGGAAGACCAGCCAGCTGCTTTGCAGATGTCTGCAATCGGCACTCCTTTGACCCAAGCCCACGGCTCTGGTAGAGTGTGCTCTAAGACCTCCAGGGCAAACCTGGCCCTGAGCCGCGTAGACTTTTCGAATTGCATCTACAATCCAGTGCGATAAGCGCTGTTTAGACAGGGGTCTGCCTTTATTAGGGCCAGAGAAACACACAAACAGCTGTTCCGACGTGCGAAAACTCTCGGTTTTCTCGAGGTAACAGCGCAGCGCGCGCACCTGGCAGAGCGGCTCTACCGGACCATCCGGTGTTCCAAAAGACCTGATAGTAACAATCTGATCCTTAAAGGGAGTTGTCAAGGATTTTGCTGCATATCCCGGCCAAGGAATCAAATGCACAGTGCTGTCTCTCTCGCTGAAGTGTAAGCAAGGCGTGTTGACAGAAAAGGCATGTAGATCTCCCACCCTTTTCCCGCAAGCCAAAGCCATCAGAAGGGCTGTTTTTGACGACACTGTCGCTAAATCACTGCCTTCCATAGGCTCGAATGGTGGTCCCGTCAGAGCTTCTAAAACCAACGCACACCGGCAAAGGCTGATGGCACGGAGGATTTAATCTCCGAGCTCCTCAAAGAAATCTGGATAGCAGTTGCTGCTTCCCCAACGGCCGGCCATCCAGTTCCATCCCCCGGAAGTGAAGTCCCTTCCAGCGAGAAAAACTTCCGGCAATGTGTGTTCTGCGCCGTCACGAACAGATCCACTTCCGCTTCGCTGAAGCGATCTCACACTAATAGCACCGACTGAGGGTTGAGTCTCCATTCCCCTGGCATCACGCCGTCCCTGGAAAGCATGTCCGGACCCACATTCAACCGTCCCGAGACGTGAATCGCCCGAATGGAAACGATCACCTGACTCGCCCACAAGAGCAGGCTTCTCGTCCTGTCCTGCAATACCCAGGATGACACTACCCCCTGCCGGTTGATGTGTGCAACGACAGTCGTGCTGTCCGAGCGAACTAGAATATGTTTGCCCCCTATTATCGAGCTGAACGTTCGAAGGGTGAAAAATACTGCTTCCAGTTCCAAAAAATTTATGTGCAAGAGACTCTGAGTGTCTGTCCAGTGGCCGAAAGACACTTTTCCATTGCACACAGCTCCCCAGCCGGTAAGCGACGCATCCGTGGAGACGACCACATTTCGGCAAATATGACCCAATCGCCTGTAATAGTTTTGCCGAAACATATCTGCCCTCCACGAACTGCGCCAAACTTGACTGAAACTTGATGCCAAACTTGGACATTTCAGTGTGTGTGCTCTCTCCGCCGACAGACGTGCTGTCATGGAGCGCGAGTCCAGCTCCGCCCCAGAAACAGCGTTCACTAAAACGGGGTCAGCTTGCTCTTCTGCGCGTTTATGACGAAGCCCAAGCGTGACAGGTGCTCCACGATCTTGTGCCTGTGATCTTCCGGATTCTTTCGTGATTGTCCCATCACAATCCAATCATCTAAATACGGATAGATGTGGATACCCTTCAACTTCAGTGGAATTAGGGCCGTGTCGACACAAGACGCAAAGGTTCGGGGTGCGAGCGCCAATCCGAACGGTAGCACTTTAAACTGATTGCACACTCTGTTGAACGCAAAGTGGAGAAACTTCCTGTGGCGCGGAACAATCTGGACATGAAAATACGCATCCTTCAGATCGACCGTGATGAAGTAATCGTTTCTCTGTACAAACTCCATGATGTGCTTTAACGTCAGCATCTTGAACGAGCGTCTTGCTAGCGATCTGTTTAAACGCCGTAGATCCAGTATTGGTCTCAAAGACCTGTCTCTCTTTGGAACGAGAAAGTAGCGGCTGTAAAAACTGTCTAGGTTACGTATGTAACCCTCGTTCCCTGAGAGATAAGGGAACGTAGACATTACCCGTGGGAAATCCTGTTTCCTCCAGAAACACTGAAGTCATATAAAATCTCGCAGCATCGATGCAGCCAATCGCGAAGAAGCGCTCGCCACGAAGGCGTGGCCACACCCACCGCTACCCAAGCGCGCGCAATTGGCTCCCTCAGAAATCGCTCCTGAACAAGAACAATTCCCACTCGGTTTTTCCCCGCACGGCGTCCTGTGTAATGTCTACGTTCCCTTATCTCTCAGGGAACGAGGGTTACATACGTAACCTAGACAGTTCCCTTTCGAGAAAAAGCTCACTACGACATTACCCATGGGAACGCAATAAAACCCCGCCGTGCGGAATAAACCCACTGCCAAGCAACGCACAAAGTACACCTAGACATGATCACGAACAGCGCCGTGAAGAAAAAATGCCAATGTACTCACGTGCCAATCTGATCACTGATACGATCATCCTGACCCATATCAGCCAAAGAAAGACCCCTCGACGCCAGCGCATGGTGGCCAAACGAAGGAACGTCCAAGCAATAAAACTTCACAAACGTATCCCGAGACGTCCAGCCCGCAGCCTGGCAAATCTCCAAGATGTCCATACCACTCTCCCACGCCCACGACGTAGCCAAAGCCCTGGTCGAATGAGCACGGACTCCTGCCGGGCAATCCACGCCCTTCTCAGCATACGCCCGACGAATGGCCTCAGTTATCCAATGGAACAGCCGCTGCTTCGTCAACGGCCCGCCTCTCCTTGCTCCGGCATAACACACAAACAACTGCTCCGAAGTCCGAAAACGACTCGTCCGATTCACATAAGCCTGCAATGCTCTCACCGGGCAAAGCCTCCGCTCGGACGGGTCCGCCCCTTCCGCCAAGCCAAACGCCCGCAGAGAAATAACCTGCGACTTAAAAGAAACGGACAAAACCTTGGGGTTATACCCAGGTCGAGGCTTCAAACGAACCAAAGAATCGTCCGGTCCAAACTCCATGCACGAAGCGCTGACTGATAAAGCATGCAGGTCACCGACCCTTTTACCACACGCCAGCGCCAGCAGAAAGGCCGTCTTACACGAAAGCACGCCGTTATCACACTCCTCCAATGGCTCAAATGGAGGCATCGTCATCGCCTCCAAAACCAGCGATAAATCCCACACAGGAAAAAGGTTCCTCCTAGGAGGGTTAATTTGTCTCGCCCACCGGGACGCCCCCCACCGGCCCGTGTCGGGCTGAAATAGCCGCCACGTATACCTTCAGCGTGGACGATGCGTTCCCCGCATCCAGCCGCTCCTGGAGAAAGGACAGAATAGCCTCCACTCCACAGCTCTTTCGGCTCACACGCGCCGTCTCGCACCCCGCTGTAAACACACCTCATTTACACGTGTACAGCCGTCTGGTCACCGGTGCTCTCGCCGCGGCCACCGTGTCCATCGCCCTCACCAGGGCTGGAAATCGCTCAGCCCCAGACCTATCTGCCACACGTGCAGGTCCCATAACTCTGGTCTCGGATGCCATATTGAACCTTCCGCTTGCGTCAATAAATCCCTCCTTACCGGTACACGCCACGGTGGCCCCGAAATCCTCACCAACTCCACAAACCATGGTTGCCGATTCCATTTTGGGGCCACTAGGAGAAAGGATCTCTTCTCTTGCCTCGCTTTCTCCAGAACGAGCGACAAAATCCATACCGGCGGGAACGCATAGAGCCGCGCCTGGGGCCATTGACTCGACAGAGCATCCCCCTCCAGCGGCGCTGACGTCAGAGAAAAGAAACTCTCGCAGTGGACGTTCTCCTGTGACGCAAATAGGTCGACTTCCGCCTCCCCGAAGAGCCTCCAGATCAGCCTCACCGTCTGTGGGTGTAACCTCCACTCCCCGTGGACCACACCCCCTCTGGACAGCAAATCCGCTCCGACATTCAAAAGGCCCGGTACGTGCACGGCTCTTAACGACGCCAGCCGTTGATCCGCCCATAGTAGCAAGCCTCTCACCATCGACTGCAAGGCGCGCGATCTCAGCCCCCCCTGGTGGTTGATGTACGCCACAACCGCCGTACTGTCTGACCTCACCAGGACATGTCTGCCGCTGATCGCCGGCAGGAAACGCTGCAGCCAAAATCACAGCAGACATTTCCAAAACGTTTATGTGGAGGGTTGCCTGGTGGCGTGACCACGCCCCCCACGCAGCCTCTCCGTCGCACAGAGCCCCCCACCGCGTCAAGGAGGCATCTGTTGTCACCACCTTGCGTCTGACCACTCGGCTGATCTCCACGCCCTCCGTGTACAGATCTCCTCTGATCCACGGTGCCAGCGCGTCGACACACGTGCGCATCACTCGCGGCGTCGATCACCCTGATCTCCACTCCCCCGGCTTGACCCGCTGGTGGAGCCACAGCTGCAGTGGCCTCAAATGCAACAGCTCCAACCGTGAGACCGAGGCTGCTGCCGCCAGCAGACCGAGGAGCCTCTGGAACTGCTTCACCCTGACATACCGTCCCAGCGTGAAAAAACTCAGTGCGGTCCGGATCGTGCTCACCCTCTCTGGGGACAGACGAGCCATCATCGAGCGCAAGTCTATAAGCACTCCCAAAAACACGATCGACTGGGTGGGCTGCAACCTGCTCTTCTCCCAGTTGACCACCAGACCCAGCCGTGCCAAGTGCGTGAGAATCTCGTCCCTGTCGCTCTCCGACTCCTCCCGAGACCGCGAAGCAACAATCCAGTCGTCTAATTAATCCGAAACACGTATTCCTTTCAGGCGCAGGGGGGCTAGAGCCGCCTGAATACATGTTGAAAAAGTTCGGGGGGCAAGGGAGAGTCCGAACAGCAGAACCGTGAACTGGTATCGTCTGCCCTCGAAAGCGAAACGGAGAAACCTCCTGTGGTTTTTCACAATTTGAATGTGAAAATACGCATCCTTTAAATCTATTGAAAGGAGATAATCGTCCGGCTGGACGTGCGCCAAAATCTGCTTCAACGTAAGCATCTTGAAGGAGCGCTTTGCCAGTGCCCGGTTCAATGGTCTCAGATCGAGAATTGGCCGCATAGCGCCCCCCTTCTTCGGTACTAGGAAATACCGGCTGTATAGCCCGCCGTCCTGCTCTCCCGTCGGCACTTCCTCTATCGCACGCTTTTGGAGAATCTCTGCCCGGAGCAATGGAGCGTCCCGCTCTGGCACTTCGGACATAATAACGCCGCAAAACCGCAGGCATCAGCTGATTGGGCTTCCCCGCAGACATCAGCTGACTGGGCTTCCCCGCAGACATAATAATGAGTATTTGTAGGGCGCTTTTCACAGTTTTAACTGTCTCAAAGCGCACGTGTAATATGTAAGAGAATTGTTGCTTTTTATTCAATTTATCGTCTGGATTGTTGGTGTTAGCTATGTGGCTGCGGTTATGACAAGACAAAGACAAAGAGCAGTGAGCAAGCACATACGCGACAGTGGCCAGGTAAAAAAAACCTCTTTAACGAGGAAAAAA
>SOMO01000038.1:63202-75891 GCA_028128575.1 Paedocypris carbunculus | reverse complement strand
TATAATATACAGTGTGTATAAAAACAACTGTGTGACTAAAACGTTATTTTTTGCACAATTTAGCTAATTATTGTGGTTGCAGACTACTTCAGAATAATAGTAGACATGTTTCATTATTATGAAACTTTGTCTGTGAAGAAAAGACAGGTCCCAAAGGCGTCTTGTAAAAAAACATGTTATTATTAATAATGTCATCGTATAATTCTGTGGTAACTACAATTTAATGTTAAACCCTGTATACGTTCACACTAAATAACTAGTACAGGCCTGTCTTACTGGAGGAGCAGAAGCACAGGGATCAATAGTGACACATGGAATGTTGGAGATATTCTGTAGGAAGGTGGGAGTAGCAGCCGAACCGATACTGTTGTAATAACTCTTAGAACTTTGAACGGCCCGACATACCTGGGATTCATCTTCTTACATGGAAGTTGAAGTCGTAAGTCTGCAGCCAGACCCAGTCACCCCTTTTATATGACTGTGGTCTTCATTTCCGATCGGCTTGCGCTTTTTGACATTGCCCTGCTCTTGCAAGCTGGGAACTCCATGCTTCCTTGCTCCGATTCCCATCAGTCACTGTGGGAAGGTCTGATGGTTCTCCAGACCATGGAAAAAATGGTGGTTGAAACGCTAAGATACACTGAAAGGGAGTTAGTCCTGTGGATGACTTGCGTAGAGAATTCTGTGCGTACTCTGCCCACGTGAGAAACCTGCTCAAGTCCTGCTGATTGCTGTGACAATATGATCTGAGATATCGATTGATCTCCTGATTTCGCCTTTCAGCCTGTCCATTAGCTTGCGGGTGGTACCATGAAGTGAGACTGATATTGACATTTATGTGTCGGAAGAAAGGCCAAGGGCGCAGAGGAATGGGTAGGGGTTAGCCCCGCAGGAACCTGTTTTATTTGCTTTGCTGGTCTGACATGTAGTCCAATTCTGGACGCTTTTAATGACATCCGACTGAAGAGAAGGCCACCAGTAGTGATTTTGAATTAGCTGTGTGGTGGCTGGGATGGCCTGAGCTAGGAACTGAGTGCACTAGCAAGATTACCTTTTCTCTGTGCCTTCTAGGTACGTTTGTTTTTCCTGTTGGACATCCGTGAGGGCTGGGGTCATTCCTCTGGACTTCCATGATCTCTGTTGAGCTATCCCACTGAACTGGTGCTACTATAAGAAATTTGGGTATAATTGTATCTTCAATGGTGCTGGTTAATTGTAATTCATGTTAGAGGGATAGGGCATCCGCCTTGGTGTTCTTGGAGCCTGGCCGGTATGTGACTGTAAAATTAAATTGTGAAAAAAAGAGCCCATCTAGCCTGTCTAGGATTTAGTCTCTTGACTTTTTGCAGATATTTACAATACAAGTTATTACAATACAAGATAATACAAGTTGCGATGATCTGTCAAAACTGTAAACTGTTGTTGCGCTCCTTCCAGCCAATGTCCCCAATCCTCAAATGAAGTTCTCGGTTTCACACATCATAATTCTGTTCAGCTGGATTGAGTTTTCTGGAATAGAAAGCGCTGGGAAATAACTTTGCAGGATTAACTTGTTGCAACAATATAGCTCTAATGCCTGTCGTTGATGCGTCAATTTTCACCACAAAGGGTTGCTGACAGTGTTGCCAGATTGGGCGGGTTCCCGCCCAATTGGGCGGTTTTGAATTTGATTTTGCGGGCAAAAATTGCTTTGGGCGGGTGGGCATATTTTGGGCGGGTTTGGGCGGTTTTTTGTTTAAGTTGAAAACAATGTCGTCATTGATTGCTTTTTGTTACCTGACAGTTTCTGCCTAGCCAGTGCGCGTGATTGTGCAGTGGTCTGTGCATGCGCGTGCGTGTGTGTTTTACGTGACTCGGCCGCGTGTGCGCGCGCTCGTCCTTTGACGGTTGCACAGGCTCTGGCTAAGCGAATTATCTACCAGATTTAGCGCATTTCAGGACGAACGCAGTTTTTCGTGCGTTCCCGTGTTGCCTTTGTCTCTTGTTTTGATATTTGTCTGTTTAACCGAACCATATGATCCTGTCTGCCTGCCCCACGCTTCAACTTGACCATCACTGATGGTAAAAGGAAAGTTTCCTTTCACCATTCTTTCACCAACGGACTTTTACCATTAAATACTGATCATTTATACTACATTTGAGACTTTCCTGCTCTCTATGACACTTGACCGCTATTTTTATTCGTTGATCACTTATGCTTCAGCGAGACAATTAAAACTGAAAAGGGCCTTACAAATGCTCAGAACTTGAACTTGATTAGCTGGTTTTGCTCATTTAAATTAATAAAGCTAGGCGGCTGAGTGGGCAAAATATAATAGTGTCACAGACAACGTTTTTTTCTGCCTGTCCTAAAGGTAAGAACTGGAGTTATTTTGGCCCATCAAAACATACAATCTTTTCGAATTAAGACATCTATTGTGTTCCATAAAATAATATCATTCATACTTTTAAAATAACAAATAGAAAATAGACACAATTCTGCTTTTACAATGTTTTGTTTAGAAACACGGTATTCTATTGCATACCGCGCCTTAGATCTGACTTTACTGCGCAGGTTGACGTCATTAAATTGCGCAACAGCGTGCGGTAGCATTGCTTATAGCGGTGTGCAATAATGTTACAGTAAATATATCACGTCTTTGAAGTATCTAATTACTTATTTACTTATTGGGCGGTTTTTTGCTGGGTCTGGCGGTTTTTCACCGACTTTTGGGCGGGAAAACGGTGACTCTATCTGGCAACACTGGTTGCTGAGGGTCTGGATGCCGGAGGATGGGTGCTGTTGTAAACCGATGTTTTAATTCTTCAAAGGCCCCCTGTGCAGACGTGTTCCAAGTTTTCTGTTATTATTACTTTTAGTGAGGGTTGTCAGTGGTGCTGCTACAATACTGAAATTGCGAATGAGCCTGCGATAAAAGTTAGCAAAACCAAGGAATCTTTGTAGTTCCTTCAATGACATGAATGACCTTCTTGTCATCCATAGTTACTCCATCTTGACCGATGACATAGCCCAGGAAATCCACTCTGGTTTTATGAAATTCACATTTCTCCAGCTTAGCGTACAATTTGTGATCAATGAGACGTTGGAGTACCGTACGCACGTGTCTTGTGTGTTCTTTCGAGTCTCTAGAATATATGAGAATCATCCATATCATCCATATACACAATAATAAATCTGTTGAGCATATCACGATAAACCTCATTAATGAATGCTTGAAATACAGACGGGCTATTTGACAAACCGAAGGGCATGACCAAATATTCAAAGTGACCCGAGGAAGTAGAAAAGGCAGTTTTCCATTTGTCACCCTCTCTGATCCTAATTAAATTATACACATTGCGCAGGTCAAGTTTGGTGAAGTATTTAGCTTCCTTCTTGCTAACAAAAAGAAATCCCGAAAATGCTTGAGAAGTGAAAGGCCCAAATAACTCTTTGGCCAGTTCCTCCTGGATATAAGCATTTATTGCTTCAGATTCTGGTTGTGTAAAAGGAAAAATGCGACCCTTTGGGGGTGTGGCTTAAAAAAAAAAGGACTAAGAAGATAAAGAAGAAGTGTGTAAACTGCCAATCTGAAGCTTCACTTTTACGGTCTTGTATTGGACCCTCCCGGTCCCCAGGGGGCACCCGTCTACTGCTGCGACTGTTAAAGGTTTACCACAGAGAAGAAGATGTTGTTATTCTTAGCAAACAGTTCATCAATGAAATTGCCTGCCACGCCTGAGTCAATCAGCGCTCTACTCGTGATTTTCCCTTTATCAGTTAAAAGGTAATTAGGCAATTCAAACTAGGAATTGGGAAGAAGGGAGGAGGAGGACGGTTTGAACAATAGCAATCTCTCACAATCGAAGCACAATCTCTCTCGGATTCTCCGTTCTTTTTCAGCGGTGGTAAGGTGAGTAACTCCAATTTGCATAGCCTCCACCTCCGGTGGTTCTTGGAAAACGGGTGACACGACATAACCAACTTGTGGTGTTGTAGATCTTCGAGACCGAATGAGATTGCAGATTTTGCGTGTCATCACGGCAAGCCAGTTCATTTTGTAGTTGTGGATTGAGCCCCATTCGAAAAAGTAGTTTCAATGTATCTTCGACCCTTTGGGTTTGCATGGCTAAATGTAAGCGCGAATTCGGCAGCCGTGCTGCTACCTTTCTTCACGGTCAGCAGTTGTTCGCCGGGGTTTTGTCCCCGCTCTGGATGATCAAAAACCTCCTGGAAGCTTTGCAAAAATGAAGCAAATGAGGGAAAGGATGGTTGACCGTCTTTCCAAACCGCCGTTGCCCAGTCAAATGCCTTGCCGGTGAGTAGCGTGCATACGAGTGCTATTTTACTATCGTCAGTGGGATATTGTACCGCCTGTTGCGCGATTACCATGGAACATTGCAATAGAAAAGCTTTGCACTTCATGGGTTGTCCATCAAATTTATCTGGTAAAGCAAGACGAGAGTTGAAAGTAGCTGGAGGGGTTGGTACCTGAGCGGCTTCGGTTTGCGAAATGGCTTGTACTTGTCGGGTGAGCTGGTCTGTGAGCGCCGTGATTTGGCCAATCTGTTGCTGTTGTGAAGCCAACCTCTCGGCTTGTGCTTGTAATACTGTCGAGAGCTGGTTGAGTGAAGTTGGATCCATTTGTGGCGAAGTCTTAGGATCTTGAGAAACGAAGTCCTGACCACTAAAATTGACTTCTTTTTGTCTATTATTCACGTAAAACCATAATAAATGATACGAGTCACAAGTTAGGTTTGTTAAATAAAAAAAAAATGTATTTTAAGGGAAATTTTAACTTAATTGAAGCAGAACAGAAACGTTAATAAAAAATAAATACATTTAGTATGTTGTAATATGGTAAGTTGTTTTGGTTCAATGTGAACAGGTAAGCTGTTTGTTTCTCAGTTTGCAGACAAATTTGCCGAGTACAAGGAAGCAGCCCGACTAGCCAAGGAGAAGTCTCTGGAAAAGATGGAGCTGACAAGCTCTCCCTCTCAGGTGTGTGTTCGGCATCGTGTTATGTTCTGCATGGGTGTGATTCTCACCTGAGACTGACACCCCACAGGAATCGCCGGCTGATATTCATTCCCCCTTGACTCCTCCCGCCACTGCTGACCTGTGTCGGATCAACGGCACCGGCGATGACGTCACACTCTCCGACGTGTCGCCCAACTCGTTGCTTCCGTCTGACTTTTCTCCAACCACACCTACCCTTGCACACAGGTAAACAATGCGGAGCGTCTTTACACGCAGACTTTACACTGCAAAAAATATAAGGAGCGCAATAATTTATCTGTATTTTATTTAACTAAAATGTTCAAAACTGTTGATGCATAAACTTGCCAGGCAAGTAATTTCACAAAAAAATGTTAACTGTCAATAGTATAAAAAAATCCATTAAGCGCAGACATTATACACTATTTATAGACAAAGACAAGTCTTCCAGTAACTTGCAAAGAATGGTAGAATCATTTTGGCATCAAGTTCAACTTAACATTAATATACCACCTCATTATGATTAAATGTTGCAATGCAGAACATACCATGGCATAAAATAGCATGTAGAATAAAAACCATATTTTTTGAAAGTGTCCAGTCAATTATTGTCTAGAACAGGGGTCTCTAACTCAATTTACTTCGGGGCCGCTTTAGGCAGAGTCGGGGTGAGGCTGGGCTGCATCAGGTTTTTCCGCATCATTTCCGCAATATACGTCATTTCCGCAATATACGTCATCAGTGGCGGTTCTAGGCATGGGCAAACGGGGCAGTCACCCAGTGTGGCATTTTTTCATGTCACATGGGGGCTCCACGAGCGCTCGGAACAAATTTTTTTTTCTGTAAAGTGTCATTACGTTTGTGACGGCGACCCGTTTGTGTGTCGTGCGGGACACGGAGGGAGAGGAAGAGCGCAAAAGCAATACGTGTGAGTGTGTCTCTCTCAAGAAGGGAGCAGGGGGATTTACTCGCTTATAAGTCGATCCGCTTATTAGTCGACCCCCCCAGTGCAGCTGTGAGATTGTGGTGTTCTGTTTAGACCCCCTTATAAGTCGGGAGAAAGAGTGAGAGAAAAGTGGAAAGATAGAAATGAGTAGAAACCCATTTTTGTGTTTCATATAAAGTAAATTCTGGTTATTTTGGGCCCATCGGGATACTAAAGCTCCAGGCACGCACCCCCTTCCAAAATAAGATGAGAAGTAACCATTAAAATATCATCACTTTATTTTTTCACAACTTAATAAACGACCTGTTCAGATGCTTTTTAAGCCTATAGAAATTATAAAACTATTCAGACATCCTTGGTGGTAAAAGAAGCACAAAATCAAAGTAACCCTGTTTATTTAGGTTGGCATTAATCTATTTAAGTTATTGTTATTTATGTTTAAGGCTTAATTAGTTATTGGTATGGTTGCATTTGTGGGAAAAGTGCCCTGCCCCTTTAAGAGCGGACTCGTGTTTTGGGAATCCACCGTGCGAGTGTGACTCGTTCATTTGTGATGCTCCACGCTTTTACCTTAAAGAGCAGAGCTGAGACGCGCGCGGAGAGAGAGACAGAGAGAAAAGCTGAGCGTGCCACACGCAGCCTGTGTGTGTGTGTTGCAGCCAATTGCTGCCAGGATCAAGTTCAAAGCTCTATCACTGACCTTCAAGACCATCACTGGTGCGGCACCATGCTACCTCAACTCCCTGATTCAGGAATACTCTCNCGTAAATACGGTATTTATATTAGTACATTTATGACTTTTTATGGAAACACCAACACCCGAGGGCTGCTATGAATTTCATCACACCTGGATGTGTAATGACAGTAAAGTTTGTGGTTTGTGAAGGAGTCGGCGCTGATCCTGCTGCAGACGGTGCCCGAGCAGATCGACGTGCACCGGCTGGAGGCGCGGCTGCGGGAGCTGGAGGGCGTGTTGGCCGTGCACGAGCTGCACATCTGGCAGCTGGCGGGCAGCCGCATCATCGCCACCGCCCACATCAAGTGCCACGACCCCGCCTCCTACATGGACGTGGCCAAGCGCATCAAGGACTTCTTCCACGACGAGGGCATCCACGCCACCACCATCCAGCCGGAGTTCAACACCGTCAACTCGGAGTCGCGCGGGTCTCTGTGCGAGCTCTCCTGCCGGACCCAGTGCGCGCCCAAGCTGTGCTGCGGAACCACCGAGCAGAAGAAAACAGACGAGTCCCGCAGCTCAGGAGGGGGCGGAGCCACCGCGTCCCTGGAGGTCATCAGCGAGGCGGGGGAGGAGTCTGTCATCATCAGCACCACTGAGGTGGAGTCTTCGCTCTGAGCGTGTCCGTGCCAAAGCTTCTGTACAACTTNAGGTGAAGGACGTGTGATTCTTTCCCTTCACGATGTTGCTGGTGAGACTCACATCATCCGAATGAGTTTTACTGTAACTGAGCTGATTACAGTAATCAGCTCGTTTTCACATATTTTTGCTCTACTGCAGCGAGAGAATTGTTTCAATAGCAGTGAGGGGAATAACGGCGTTATAAGTAAACGGCGTTACTTTTTTCAGTAACGAGTAACCTAACGCAATTAATTTTTCCTCAGTTACAACGACGTTATCGTTACTGACAAAAAATATGCGTTACTTTAATTGTGGTCACGAAGCGGTTTTGGTTCGATCAGAGTCTGTATTGTTTTTCTTTCTGGTGAGAACGTGGTGCGACTGAAACATGATGATTGTCTTAGATTAAATGACCATAATATACCACCCGAAAGCGTTGCGTCTGGTCACATACGTTATGTACGAGCGCTGGTCCGCGCACGCGCATCGGGAGGCTTCCACGCTTGCCGCTCTGTTACGTCGTCATAATAATGCGGTGTAGGGGGTTATGTGTCCCAGGCGGAGATGATTCTAATAATTTCGTTTAATTCCTAATCAATTGGTCTTATTTTATCTATTAACGAAACCAATGCCGCGGTTAAAGTAATAAAAACGTACAAGAGAGGAGCAAAACGCACGAGAGAGGTCGCGGAATTAACAGATTCATGTGTGAAGAAGAAAGTGTCTGGGGACTGTTCAGTGCTGAAGAGAAGCGAAAAACTTCAGAGTTCTCTTCTGAGTCCACAAGGTTGTGAACAGCAAAAGAACTGAGCTCACCTTTTCCTTTCTGGCTCACTTTAACCGAATTGAGTTCTATACAAACTGAGTGAAAAAGTGTGAACTGAATGTGAAAGCACCTGTTTGCACTAGAAAGAGTGTACATTTTTGTTATTGTTATTTAATTTTGGTACATTGTTAAACTAAATTTACTGAAAGCAGAACTGTTTACTTTTGTGAAATGTATTCGTTTATTTATGTTAATTCCTTAGCATCATTTATATTTAGACTTATTTGTTGGCCAGTTGTAGTCCAAATACTGTATATAAATATTAACAGTTCTAAACCATCTTATTTGCTTTATTATTTATTATATTAATGATAATATTTACAATACTATTTTGAATTTGATAGGTGTCTCTCGCATTGTCCCACAACAATATTAAAATGGTGTAGATAGCTTTATAATAATAATGTAATTTATTTAGTGTCCATTTCATTCATTTAACATATTTAATATTGACAGCAGCCAAATTATTTGACAAATAAAAAAACATTGTCACAGAAAGTAACGTAATAGTTACTTTTCCTGGTAATTAGTTACTTTTATAATGAAGTAACTCAATTACTAATTCAATTACTATTTGTTAGAAGTAACTAGTAACTGTAACTAATTACTTTTTTAAAGTAACGTTCTCAACACTGTTCAATAGTAACGTAATACACGTGTATTAGACACATTAGATAAAACTCATATGTGCAACTAATGACAGTTTGAAATAATCGGTTTTATTTTACAAACACAGTTTATTAAAGTTTAACTCGTTCCCTATATTATCACAAACGATCTTGTAGTGTGACCTGTCGCGGTGGGCGGGCCAATGGCGGAGATCCGCTCACTCATAAAGAGAAGGTCAACTGGTCATACGCAGTGTTGGGAACGTTACTTTAAAAAAGTAATTAGTTACTCAAGCCACGCCACCGCCCCGACCAAGTCTTGTTCCTGCGGGCTCCTCCCGACCAAGTCTAGTTCCTGCGGGCTCCTCCCGACCAAGTCTAGTTCCTGCGGGCTCCTCCCGACCAAGTCTCGTTCCTGCGGTCTCCTCCCGACCAAGTCTCGTTCCTGCGGGCTCCTCCCGACCAAGTCTCGTTGCTGCGGGCTCCGCCCGACCAAGTCTCGTTCCAGCGGGCTCCGCCCGACCAGGCCACATTCACATGTGCACCAATGTCCCGCCCACTGAACACACGGAAACCGCATCTGTGGCCATAACGCAGCCTTTTTGTCAGTAACGATAACGACGTTGTAAGGAAGTAAATAGTAATTGCATTAGATTATTCGTTACTGAAAAAAGTAACGCCGTTAGTAACAGTGTTTATTTATAATGGCGTTATTCCAATCACTGGTCATAGGTCAATTGAAACGCAAGCGCAAGGATCCATGCGCTCAACTCAAGCTGCTTATGCTGGCACGAAAATCCGGAGGCTCGAGCAAAAAACATTTAAAAAATTTTGATTTTAACACTGTAGCAAAGATGGCGCCAAATTCTTGCGAGACGCATCGGATCTCGCAAGATGGTAAGGTTAAGAAATAAAGTGCATCAAAGAGAAGTGTGCGGAAAAAAATTGTGGCTCTAAGTGTAACTGACCGCAGACTCTCCGAAGCAAATGAGAAATACTGCGCAACTTTATATTCCTGGGGCAGAGTATCAGAGGTGTAAAGAATACTGAAAACAATACTTGAGTAAAAGTATAGATAACTTACTTGTGAAAATTGCTCCAATACAAGTTACAAGTCACCAATTCCAAGAAGACTTGAGAGAAAAGTTGTAAATGATCCAATTTTAGAACTTGGGTACTTGAGTATTTTACTCGAACTGAATTTAGGCACACAAAACACCAAGACATGTGAAAACAAGAAACTCTTCATTTAGGAGGTTTTATTTCCTAGTATAGAAATGAAATTTCACACATCAATGGTTCAAAATGGCAGAATAAAATACATTTAAAAATAATACACGGCACGGTGGTGCAGTGGTTAGCGCTGCTGCCTCACAGCAAGATGGTTTCGTTTGAAGTTCAAGGTGTGAGTTCAAGGCCGGCCTGGGCCGTTCTGTGTGGAGTTTGCATGTTCTCCCCGTGTTTGCGTGGGTTTCCTCCGGGTTCTCCGGTTTCCCCCACAGTCCAAAAGACATGCATTTCCGGCTAATTGGAATTGTAAAATTGACCACATACGTAGGTATGAGTGAGTGTGTGAATGTGTTTGTCTGTGTGTCTCGCTCTGCGAATAGTTGGCCACCAATCCAGTGTGTGTAGAGATAGGATCTCACTGATAGAGCTCTATCTCTAATAATTTTTACCTAAAAAAAGGTAATTTTGAATAATTTTGAACCTAAAAATTGGTAAAAACATACTGGGATATTTTTTTCCAGAATAAATACACTTCAGCTTTAAACAACAATATTTTTTTTTTCATATTTTTCAAATATTTAAACAAATATTCCGTCCTCCATAAAAATAATTCCTGTCAAAATTAATAAACCTAGAAACATTAACATGTTGGCAAAAGCATGAAAATAACTTACTTGAAAAATTGCTGTACAATTAATACAATCATCTCCATGTAAATGGATCAAAGTTGGCCTTTCTCAAGAGCTTTTGGTTATGATGTAATGATATTTAGATGGATGGTTGAATGAATGGATGTACCTGGGCAGATGATGGACATTAGCATTGGACAAAAGCTAAATTATTTTAGGGTTTTTTTTTTTTTATTTATTATTAACTTATTTAATATTAACTTATTTTTATTTAAAATTCCTGCTTGAATCTTTTCCTGTTTCTGTACATTGTGTTTAAAAGGTGCTAGCTTCAACATATGTTCTTCAATTTTGTGTTTTACTGTAAATACAGTGTGTTGGATTATGCATCTCATTTGGATTTCTTGAATGCTTGAATTTATGCAAAACTAAGAGCATTTTTATACTGTAACATTGTTGTTTGTCCCAACATCTATGATTAGCACAATTCATTTTTTCCACATAAACACTCAATGATGATAGAATTTTATTATTTTTTAAATCTACTGTAAGAGCGACTGGACACCCGCTGTTTCTTTGCATTGTTGCTTCAAAAATAGTTAAATTATGTTTATTTCATTGATTTTCTTTTACACGTGTATACTTATTTTGCCTTTTTTTTATTCTTTTTTTGTCTTTTATTTTTCAGACACTTGCTTAGAACAGGCCAAGTCTTCTACTGATAAGAGTATCTCAACTTATGCAACAATGACTTCAGATGCATTTACTTCATTTGTTCTGGGTTTTTGAAAAGTCGCGCATGCTTGTTGTCACGCAGTAGCTCGCGTTCAAATGTAGTTTTGCTGAGAAAGACTGTAACTGTGAACACGCCGTCTTTTGTCAATTTGTTCATTCCTTAATGGAAATATTTTGCTATGCATTTATATTCTTTGCTATCTTTTATGTGGTTTTGTATTGGCTTGTATTATAATTGACATATGTAAATCCGCGGAATTCAATTCCTTAACCCTCCTTTTATGTTCGGGTCAAATTGACCTGTTTTCAAAGTTTAATAATAGTTTCAAAATAGTTTAAAGCGTTTTTTCACATTGAAACTTCTTGAAATAAGAAGCTTGTCTTATTTGGTTTAATAATCTTATATATAACGATTCTGTTGACACATTTGTAACACCACGCTACATGTTTTTGTTATAAAGATACTGTTAGAGTCAAATTGACCCTTCAGACAAAATGAAGCTAAAAAAATTGTCAGAAAGTTCAAATACTATTTGTTTCTTTGCATCAATGAGCTGTAACGCACTATTGTCACACACTCACACACACACACACACACACACACACACACACACACACACACACACACTATTTTGGGGAACTTTTTGGTTTCTGACACTTATGTACAGTATGCATAATAAAAAACCTGCAAACATTATTGACGTTCCTCTGAAACGAACATAACAGGAGGGTTAAATATGTCATGCTACTTTAATGGAGTTTGCTGTAGTTTCCAAACGTAAGACCAAATGTGAATGTGTAGCATATGGCTTCACATTCTACGTGTCCTTCATGCTAAAGAGAGTCAAAATGTGACTTTTCAATAAAAATAAATCTGATCTAAAACGAGTTGTGTGGGACTGACAATAAGCCTGTGAAGAACCTAACACACTCTTCTTATTTTCTCACCCACACGCTGTGAGTTTGGAGATTTGTGAACTAAAGCAATTGTCACGATGTAGAGAACAGAATTTATAGTGTTGCGGATGGCGAGACATCCAAATGTTTTAAGGTTGAGTGGTCCAGCGTTGTGGAGTGTTTAGAATCGATGGTTTGCTATGATGATGCTAGTTGATTTACATTTACTTGGTTTGAAGGATCACACACACTGTTCTTAGTTGCTTTTAGAGTCCCTGCTCAAATATGCTTTTATGTTATAATTGTGTTATTTTACATTATAAAGTGGACCATTGGTGAATGCTGCTGTCATAGACATAATCTTGGCACCATACTATAGGAAGGGACAAAGGCTTACTCATTATACCATCATATAGAAGCATACTATGGCAAGGGAAAATTTATGTATGTGACTGTATTAATATACACAGTATACTGTATATG
>SOMO01000038.1:40206-62690 GCA_028128575.1 Paedocypris carbunculus | reverse complement strand
TTCTATAGGCTGTGAGCTGGTGTTCATCGCTTGACGGTTCATCGGAATTCTCTTACCTGACAAGATCTCTCAGCCTCTTCATCTTCTCCTCTCTTTCTCCTTCAAAGGATTGGATCTTCTCATGTGCTGCGCTTTATAGCCATGTGTGTGTTGTGTCACAGCATCTGTGTGGGCTGAGGCGGTCGAAGGAGGGGATGTCACGTCAGAGGTGCTGGTCCGTGGGAGACGAGAGATGCTGATTCTCTGTGTGGGCGCTAAACACGACCAACATTCTGTCGTGAACGATGATGGCATGAATAATTCAAGTCTGTGGGTGGATGGGAGGTGTTTAGTCATCACAGCCTTTTTTTTTTTTTTTTAAATACGGGCTGGTTCTTTATGCTAAATCCCCTGCGTCCATCTCGCCCGGTTGTTTTATTCATCCTTGCTGTTCTTTGATGACTGTCAAGATTTCCTCGGGTAGTTATTGCGAACACAGATGGACCCGTGGGAGACGTTAGAAGACGTTATTGTTGCATAACCAAGTGGCATGTGCATTTTACTGTTTCTATAGAACAGGGGTATTCAACTAAAATGTAAAGAAGACCGGTTGCACTTTTTTTTCTATAAGCAAAGGTTAAGAATTATTAAGAATATAGGGCTATATTATTAAGAATATATATACAATATAAGCACCCCTTTTGAGTGGGTGCTTATATTACTCATATGTAACTCATATAACATATGAGTTTTTATTAGCTCAATAACAGATATAAAGAAACATTTGAAACATTGCGACACTTAAAGGGGAAACAATAAACAACCATTAATATCTGAACAGACAGACCCTATTGCATCCGGTAGATCGTTGTGATAAAGGCTAACGGCTAGCGCTTGAAAACGAGACCAGCAACTGCAAAAGCTTTGGCGCAAACAGAAAACAGTCCAAAACTAAGAACACTGTCTGATACACATAGAAAATCGTGACTGTTCTAATATTTACTTCTAACAAAAACCAAGCTCAGTCAGCCAAGTATACCAAGTTGTATATTCGCAGGGTGCTTATATTAACTTAAATACGGTGTATATATATATGTGTGTATGCTCAAGAGAGGGAGAGAAGAGCGTGAGCGAGGGAAGGAGGGAAAGCAGACTGTGGATGGTTTTCAAAAAAACAGGTTTAATGGCAATACGGCACAGGAAGATACAAACACCAATAACAGACGAAGAAGAGATGAAGGGAACCAGACGGGAAGAAACAGTTGAGACGGCGGATGAGTCTGAGCGAAGGGTTGACAGCAGTGAACAAACGTTGATGTCGACAGACAAATGGCATGGTGAAGAGTGAGGGTTTAAATAGTGACCTGATGAGCAAGTTCAGGTGTGGGCGATGATTAACGAATAGATGAAGTTAATGAGTAACAGCTGTGGGTAGCAGAGCCGGAGATGGTGACGTCACAGGGGGAATCGTAACATATATATGACACGGCTCGAAGGTGTCAGACCCACATGCACAGATTGGAGATGAAGCAGCAAGTATATATTCTAATATGTTTTAATCAAGGTCAGGCAGGCAAATGGTCATTAACGGTGAACAGTAGTGATGGGTCAATGAGGCGTCATGACACGTTTCGACACATTGGCACACTGTATTGATACTGCATCGATACAGTGTCGCTGAATACTGACATCTGCTGGAGTTTAAAAATTCCTACAGGCAAGGTCGTTGAGACTAGACTGACGCTGATTTGATGGCCTATTTTATTAGTATATATATATTATTTCATTACTTCATTAAAAATTATTAAGCGTTAAGCTGTTTAAGCTTTGTTATGTTTACAAATTAAGCTTTGTTATGTTTACATCTAATAAAATAGTGAACAGATTTTATTACAAAAATACGTTTTACTTTAACTTTCAAAATATGAATGTTCTGTCGAATACATGTGACATTTAACCGGCAGATAATCATATGAATAGTAAACGAAGAATCGTATTGAAATGAATTTGAATTCAGTTGGAGAAAGGGGGACAGGATGAAGCAAAAAGGAAACGCAAACAAATACCTTACAAGTGTCGAAGGGAAATTTACTTTACAGTAATTTAGCAGACGCTTTTATCCAAAGCAACTTACATTTCATTACAATTCAACAAATACACTTTCCCTGGGAGTCAAACCCATGGTCCAGTGTATTAAACACAAGCGCTCTACAGACTGAGCTACTAGGAAACTTCAAGTGTATCTGGCCGAGGTCGACGCGTTGTATTGATACCAATAATCGCAAAAGAATAAATGAAACGGTTTGCTTCAGTGCAAACTACAACAATACTGACCAAAAACACAGAAAAAAATAAAATTCTATGCCTTTCATCAATTCCCCCTTCTTTCTCTTTTTTGCCTTGCCTGACCTACTCATTGTCACCCATTTAAAACATTTTGTGTTGGGCCTTTTACCGGACCTTTATTTTGCACTTTGATAAAAGTTGCTCTTTTTTTTATAAATTAGATGCAACAACCAAAAAACTGGAAATACCAAAACAATATTTTAATGTAAAATTTTATTTAGACTGATAAAACTATTCAGACCCATCACTAGTGAACAGTACAGCACAGGCAACCCAGCGGGCAAAAGGGCATCAAATTGACATCAATGTTTGACATCAAAATGATATCAAAAACAGGTGGTCCTTGAAAATCAAATCGATGTCACACAGATAACATTATTTTGACATCAATATGTAGCACTGCCACATAAGGGGTGAAAACGAGGCACAATAATAAAAAAATATTGGTTTGATTTCCCTGTCTGTGTTGCCCATGGGCTTAATGTAATGGTCGGGATATGTGTAGGAGTTTGATGGGAAAAGTTTTCTTTGTTATCTTTTGCGGTATAATGCCGGAAATGCGGAGTCGTTTGTTTTGGTGCTGAACTGATGCGAAGGGAATGTGACGTCAGCGGGGATTCCCGAAGTCCGCGGGGATTCCGGAAATGTGGGGATATATGTGGGCGTTGTAGTGGTGATTGAGGCGCGCGCGGCCCAGGTGTTAAGAGAATTGCGTGTTGTCGGAGCTGTGGCGTCTGTGCGATCTTTGCGGACATTGTTGTTACGCAACCAGAGGATCAAACGTAGCACAGGACAATCGCGATTGCGTGGACTGCAGGGAAAAGCCGGTGAGACTGAACCTATCTTTTGCGTTTTTTTGAGTACTGTGAACTTACGGGACAACGGAGCGTGTAGCAACAGTTGGCTGCTCGTTTGCCGGGAACATAACCCGTATTCACGGACTTGTAAGAGATTACCACGGACTCTTTTTGCTGGTGATTTGTGTAGTGTACGGGCTATGAATGTTTGTGTATAATGTTGCGCCAAGTTAACGGTTTATTGTTTGGGGAAAGAAATTTGCTAACACTGTATGAAATGAATGAATGAAATGTTTGTTTATTGTGGGGAATGTAATGAAATGAAACTAAACAAAGCGGTTAAGGAGTGGTTAATGGGAAGAGAAATAAAATTCAAAACTAACAGTTCGCCGGGATGAACTTCCAATGAACAAAATAATTGTGTAAACTTTCCTTTTATAACAAGGCGAGTGTTACATATATATAACCTCATTTTGACTTTATGGAACACCATTTTTGTATCATTACGATGTCATTTCATGCATGTCATTTTAAATCTTTGTCCAAACAAAATTATACCTTGAGATAAATGAGACGAATAGCAAAAAGCATGAACAAAAAGCAACAATCCTCTTACATGTTCCCACGTGCGCTTTGAGTCTTACAAAGGCTCAGAACTTAAACTTTCATTAGTTCAGTGAGCACCTGAAGAGCATTAGCACCTCATTGATTAGGGAATGCCACAGATAGGGATGGGAGTATTGAATACTTTGGAATCGACTTAGATACCCGCTTTGGAATCGATACTTTCGTAAGAATAGATCGATACCAACTCTAATAAACCACATGCAATTCTTTTACTCTCTTTAATTCTTGAGAGTTTTGGATGTGTGAAAATCAGCCGAAGCGTATTTCAAATGGTCTTCCGTGTCACATGATTATTGTCAGCCAATCAGATGAGCACACTGATGTCATTATTATTCATCAGAGTGGAGGGCGGGGTCTCCGTCAGGCACGGGCAGACGTTCTTTCATTTTCTCAACCTAATTGTTCCTACATCTCGCTATGCGCATATTCATTCAAAACATGTATTTTATCTTGAATGTGTATGTTATGTCTTGCACCTACCACGGGGGATCATGCTTGTTATTGTTTAAACTCAAATTAAAATTTTATTTGTCAAATTCACGTTCTACATGGTATAACATGAAGTGAAATGTATTTGTTTTGGGGGGAGGTGAGACATTCTAAAGTAAGAAATATAATAAAGAAGATAATAGATAAAAGTACAATCAAATCCTCAAAAAAAAATAAAAAAAGTATGAATAAAATATAATACAAACTATGAAGATAGATATGCAACAAAGATAAAATAACAGTAAAAATAGATAAAAAAAATAGATAAAACTTAAACTCGCATGCGTATATATTGCGAGGAGGAAAATGTGAACATGCTACTTCCTCCTGAAAGCAAATCTAAAACATAAGTGATGTCATCTGGGTTCTTAAATATTTTTCACTCTTAAATATTTCATATTTTAAAGTTTTGTTATTTAAATATTTTAGTTTTGTTACGTTTTACTACTAGTGCAGGTGTTTGAGCACTACAATCTTTCAATTTAAGATATTTTTTTTGTATATGAATTACATTTAAAATTTAAAATACATGTTTTTTTTATATTTGTATTTAATTTATTTATTGATCTAAATTACTATTATGTCATTACGGGCCATAAAGCAAGTGTTTTTGTTTATGGGCATTATTTATGTGGCAGTTTCTATAACGATATTAATAAACTGTGTGCAAAAAATTATTTAATTTTAGGTGTTTAAGTATCGATATTGGTATCGATATCGTCGATACTGGACCTGTAGTTACTCGGTATCGTATCAATTTCAAAATTGTGGTATCGCCCGATTATAATTATCAACGAACCACTACAGTTTACTTATGGGGAATCAGGGTATCTTTTTCTGTGTGTATGTGTGTTAATACTGGGGTAAAAAATTCATTGTAAATTTTATATAAAAATATTGATGTCAATACCATGTTCATCAACTTGACATCAAAATGACATGTAAACATTTACGTAAAACTAGGTGTTACGCCCAAAAAGGGCTTGCTTTGTCTTTTTTAGGCGGTGACCAGGAGATTGGTGGGCATACTGCACTGTAAGCCCGGCTACGTTGAGTTTACTTAAAAAATTTGTGTAAACCGGTTGCCTTAAAAAAACAAGTAGATTCAACTTAAAAATTGGTAGACTAAAATTGCTTTTTTAAGTTCAATACACTAAATGTAAAGTTTATTCAAGTTAAAATGATTTGTAGTGTCAATTCTTTTACCAGTTTACTCTACTAAAAATGTTAAGTGAAGTACACTAGCGTCCAAGTTCATTAAACTTAAAAATAGTTATATATCAATATAAGCAGCAAGACACACATTAAGCAAATATTTTTTCTATTTTATTTCAAGTTCTGTGACAGACAAAGTTTACAAAGTTGACAGAACAAATTAACAACAACAACAACAAAAACACAAGAACTTAACACTAAAAGGAAATTAATAAATAAACATTGATACATGTGTTACTTAATTTGAATAAAATAAAAAGGTGACATTCTAACACTGTAATGAAAAAATAGCAAAACAGTTAATCTATGTGTTACTCAATTTAAATAAAAGAAAAAAGTGACATTCTAATGCGGTCAACCAGGCTTAATGACTTTCAACTTTACAACAATGCCAGTTTGCCAAAAAATCATGTTTATCGATCTGTGTTACTGAATTTGAAATAAATAACAAAGATACATTCTAATGCTGTCAAGCAGCTTACAACATTCAACAACATTCCAAAAGTGCCAAACAGATTGTCATTTCAAAGTGCAAAATCACAAAGGAAGAACTGACATATGAACTATGTATGTCGTGATCAGAAACCTAATTGAAACTAAGCAGATTTGTCAATGTTTGAAATGTGGAGGTCAGCTCACTTCTACCCAGCTTGAGATACAGTCTATGTGTATGTCAGTTCAGAGAAGATCTTGTGGCAGGTTGATCCATCACCACACTCCCTTCAAGATGATGCCGACTCTACTCTAGATGGGTTCAACTCAGGACCAGCGCAGAGGATTCCCACTGGTGTTGCTTGATATTAGTCCTCGTCACTAATGTCCTGAAAGAGAAAGTTTGACACATGTAAAGAAAGGGTTGATAAATGATGCACCATCACATGTACACAAAACTGTACATTTCCAACAAGGACATGGTTCTGTTCATGCATAACTCCAGTGTCGCAGCCTATAGTGTTTAAACAGCTTTCATCTCTTTTCATGAATTTGCAATACTTACATTTCCAAAGCATCACTTTCTGTGGCCTGCAACACATTAGAAACAACTCTAATTAGAAACATACAGCAATTTAAAGTAATCACAATAATATAGATCTCATCTTAATATCATATTAAATCCTAATTCAAACTAGTTAATGTTAAGGAATGTTAATACTTCACCCTCACAAACGTGTCAGCTAATATATATGTCACCAGTATTATATTAAAAAAACAAAATCTCTTAAAAAATAAAATTACATCAAATTAAAGTGGTCAATAGGTCTAAACGAACGTTTTACACTGCTCACAAACTTACCCACGACGTAAAATACTGTAGAATTAGCTTACACGAGACACGAATGTTTGGTGGTTTTTTTTTTGTGGCGTCTCTTCATTCCCTGGCCTGAGCAGCGCGGTTGCTAGAGGTACCTGAGTGTTGTTCGTTCCCTCAGAGACTCTTCGGGTAATAAACGTAGAAGTAAACTGGAGTTTCTCCGTGAGGAAAGCCTCTCACAAATCACCACTTATGAAAAACTTTCCTCATCTCTCGTCTGGTACCGCGGCGGCGCTCCTCTCCGCTACAAACGTTTGTCAATGCTCACAAACTTCGCATGTGGCCAATTCCACTGTGTGAATGTCCAAAATTCGGTTAAAACAACGTTTATTGGTGCTCAGAAACGTCTTATTGGTGTTTAAATTAGCCTATATTTCACAGCCGAGCGAAAATGTCCTGGTAACATTATTAACTGTTCACACGTTTCTTACGACGTGACTATGCGGCTAACGTGAGAAGTAAAAGGTACACAGGTTAGCTTACTGTTAACGCTAGCTAGCTAGCAAGAAAGGAAAAATACTTGGCAATAAGTTATCGAATCCGCTACTCACCAGATACGACGTTAGTAGAGTCTCCTGCTGGTGTTCCAGCGCCTCAGCGGCCGTGCGTCGCCTCAGTCTTACACAGTCCGGCCGCTTCAGAGTAGTTGGTTTGCGCATTCGCGGTTGATATTTTACCGCGTGAAAAACGTTCATCCCCCGTTTATCATACAATCTCAAAGCGGCCAATCATTGACCTTTAAATTCTGTTGCTATGACGTTAAAGAATGTGTTCTTAAACCAGAACTTAGTTTTATTAGTTAAGTTAACTTAAAATTGTTCACTTATTGCATTACTAATAAATATAAGTGCAATCAGCTACAATGTAGTTTAATAAACTTACATTTCATAGTAATGAGATAAAACTCAAGTATTTGATTACATTGTAATTGATTATTTGATTAGATATGATATCCGGGCTTACAGTGTGGCTGAACCTGGAGGACGGATATAAAAGGCCCCATCAGCCCTGGATAAAGCAGCCCTTGGTTCTTGGTCTTGCTAACCCTCGCTTGACATTGACTTGACATTAATTTGCTGTTTGAGTATATATGTATCTGGAGGTGATGCCACTCGGTGAAGGTTTCTGTTTACTTGTTGTTTTTGTCCAGGGAGTTAGGGAAGTTCTTTGTATTATTTGATTTCCGGGTCGTAGTTTCAGGGTAGTTAGCTTGGGGGTAAATCACTGTTTAGTTGTTTTACTTATTTGTTCTTTTGGTCTCTCACCTCCTGTTTGGCACAAACTTAGTATTAAAATATCCTATTCTTTACGACGGATTTCGTTTTTCTTTAAATTTAAGTTACTCCTCAAAGCCCTAGACAGCCAGGGGCGTAATATAAATTGGGGGCTCGTCGGAAAAAAAAAATTTTTTTGGTAGAGTGTTTGTCTGTGTGCTTTTCTCTTATTTTGGTAGGAAGGAAATGTATTATGACCGCCAGATTCAAATTAGATCGCTCCAACACAAGAACAGTTTGATATGTCGAAAAGACGACCTGTTATTAATCACCGATTTTTTCAGCATTTCTGTACCTCGTAATGCACTTAAGAAGGAGATTAAGGAGACATTGCATGCTGAGCTTGTGAAACAAGGAGTCCTTCCAGGTGAGAGCGTGGCTTCGGGGGGTGAACCAGCTGCCCAGTCTGGGAAAAGCGATGCTACGAACGCAGAACTCAAACCAGATTTAAGCGGCAGCATTGATCCCGAAAGCCCATCTCCGCCTGTGGACAAAAGCCTGGATATTCGCTTGAAAGAGCTCGAGCTTGAGCTCGGTCGTCAGCGCATTATTGCGCTTGAACTTGAACTGACCCAACGCGATATCCGCCTGAAGGAACTTGAACTTGTCAAGGGGCGGAGGTGTCGGACCCACATGCGCAGTATGGATGAGGAAGCCAGATGTAGAAAAATATAAAATGTTTAATTCGTCGTCAGGCAGGCAGCAAAGATCGTCAACGGCAAACAACAGTGGGGAAGGCAAGGCAGAGGCGTAATCCAATAATACAGGCTTGAGGTCGTAACGAGAATATCCAACAAAGTCCAAATCGGCAGGCAATAAACAATGGTCCAAGACGAGAGCAGGGTTCGAGAACGAGACGAGATCAAAGACAATGAAACGCTGGAGAGTAGGCATGGAGCACAACAATCTGGCAAATTACACATGCTTTCACAAGGGCTTAAATACTCTAGATAATCATTACTAATGGTGATCAGAAACACCTGAGTAAACCAACGATTCCACTAACATGTGGATCGATCTTAAGATGGCCGCACAAGAGACACTTCATAATAAGAGTTCACATAGAGTTCATAATAAAAGTCCATGGTCAAGACTCGGAATCCATGACAGAACTCCAGATGCAGCAAGCGCATGCGCAGGAGAACACCCTCCTCTGTCTCCAACTCAAGGCACCGCGGTAAGTCGAACTAACTTTGATTTAAGCAGACAGATCTCGCTCGTTTCTGCGTTCAGAGAGAGTGAGGTTGACACATACTTCACGGTCTTTGAGCGCATTGCAGCAACATTAGATTGGCCAAGAGATATGTGGCCTTTGCTGCTGCAATGTAAATTGGTCGGTAAAGCACAAAAAGTTTGCTCCGCTTTGACGCTCAAACAAACTTTACGGCGTACGGGCGTACAAATTAGTTCCGGAGGCATATCGTCAAAAATTTAGAAAGCATGTGAAAACACATAGACAAACATTTGGCGAGTTTGCTCGTGAAAAAACAAAATTAATCTTGTTGGAAGAATTTAAGAATTGTATCTCGGAAAAAGTTGTGGTGTATTTAAATGAACAGAAAGTGTCATCCCTGTCTGAAGCTGCTATCTTTGCTGACAAATTTGATTTAACCCACAAAGTTGTGTTTGGTTCTCCTCTGGTATTGCATTATACTACAGAGCAAAATTATCCGGTCAAAACTGGGGTTAATTTTCAGAGAGATGAGCAACAAGTTTTTACTGTCATGAGAAAGGACATTTAATTGCTGTTTGTCCTAATTTACAACGAAAGACTCAGCGTAAAATGCAAAATCATCCCAAAAGTGTTGCGTTTGTACGTGCATGTTCTTCTGAAAATGTAACAACCATTGATCCTGTATTTGCTCCATTTATGTGTACTGGGACTGTTTCCTTATCTGAATCTGACACTGAAGTTAAAGATGTTCGCATCCGGAGGGACACTGGTGCTGCACAATCATTTATTTAAGCCAATGTGTTACCCTTCACGTCACAATCCAGTTGTGGTTCAGATGTTCTGGTGCAGGGAATTGAATTAGGAATTAGAAAAGTTCCTCTGCAAAATGTGTTTTTGCGTTCTGTGTTCGTCACGGGAAACGTTAAATAGGCAGTCCTATCCGAATTGCCATTGAAAGGGGTTTCTCAAATATTAGGAAATGATCTTGCTGGAAGCAATGTAAATTGTCTGCCTGAAGTTGTTGATAATCCTGTTGAGTCTGAAAATACTGATGTACTATTGAATGAATTTCCAAAAATGTTTCATTCTTGTGTTGTTACAAGGGCTCAAGCTCGTAAATTTGAGAGTGTGGATCTTGCTGACTGCTGACTGAAAGTCAAGTCTCTGAACCTGGTATTAATTTTCCATTTAGCCAAAAACAATAAATTGAGTCTAACAATTCTGATGAGACCTAAAACCTGCTGTTTTGGATCAAGCCGATTTGCCTGGCTGCCCGATTGCGTATTTAAAAAAAAATGGCATTCTCACGAGGAAATGGTGTCCTGAGGGAAAAACTGATGATTGGAATGCGATATTTCAGATAGTTGTTCCACGGCCTTATCGAGAACAAATCATGCATGTTGCCCATGATCATGAACTGTCCGGTCACCTAGGAATTAGGAAAACGTACCAAAACCTGTTAAAGCATTTTTTCTGGCCTGGAATGAAATCGACTGTCTCGCAATATTGTCGTTCTTGTCATTTTTGCCAGGTTGTTGGAAAACCTAACCAGGTTATACCTCCCGTGCAATTGAAGCCTATTCCAGTTATGAATGAACCATTCAAAAAAGTGGTTATTGATTGCGTTGTTCCACTGCCTAAGACAAAGGGTGCTTCTCAATTCTTTATTTGTCCGTCCTCGCGTCCTTTCCTAGTTCCTTTCCTTGCTGCTTAGCTCCACCCCTCTAGGATGCGGGAGAAGGACGAGAGGAAAGGCCGCGAGGTCGGAGAAATCGAATCAAGCGAAATGACATGTCCTCGCTTTCTTACGCGTCACTTCAAAGCGCCGTCAATTAAAGATGACACCACACCGCTGGATAAGAGATAATGATATATGTTGTAAAGGTTTAAAACTCTGCAAAATATCAAATGTCTTTTTTTCATTTGATAAAATTCAAACGTCTACAACAGTTCTTGTAATTTAACAAAACAAACATTTGTGTATTAAAATTGTACAATACACAATTGTATAATTAAATAAAAATGATTTAAGTATATATTGAAGTTAATGAAGATTCATGCATCCTTTGATTAACTGTCTCATGTAGAAAGAATTGTACACAACAGTTATAAATGGTAATGTGTTTGTTTCATTTGAGCCCTAACTAAATACACCTAACGAATTAAATAAAGAAATATTTTACAATGACAATAAAGGCATTCAATTCCATTCAAAATTCAATTCAAAAGAATGTTATAAGAAACATTCGATTAGTGATTAAAAAGCAATAATCTACTAAAATAAACACGTAAAAAACGTGATTAAAACTGGCCTAAATATTTGTCGAAATTAAACGTAATAAAAACATAACCAGCAATTACAAAAAGTTTGCACTCAATCGCGATTGGTGAAGATGTGAAGAGGGCGGAGATTTCAGACGCGCGTCACGCTAAGTCGGTAAAACGCTTCCGCAAAGCATACACTGGTGTATCCTCGCTTTTAACGCCTCCAGAAGCCTCCTCCACCCTCGCTCCTCGCCTCCTCACGGTGCAATTAGAGAATTGAGATGTCCTTCAAGATGGCGACACTCGATCGATTTCCGGGTCATAGGAGGAGGACAGACGATCGAGGACATGAGGAGGAATATTGAGAAGCACCCAAAGTCTGGACACCAGTATTTGCTAACGATGATGTGTTCGGCTACGAGGTTTCCTGAAGCTATACCGCTTAGATCACTGAAGGCCCCACAGGTCATTAAAGCCCTGGTCAAGTTTTTCACCACCTTTGGTTTGCCAAAAATTATTCAATCTGATCGAGGAACTAATTTTATGTCTCGACTGTTTCGCAAGGTAATGAAGTGAATTAAAAGTGTCACACAGAGTGTCTAGCCCTCATCACCCCGAAAGTCAGGGCGTTCTGGAACGATTTCACCAAGCTCTGAAGTCAATGCTATGCACCGATTGCTTGCAAAAAGAGAGAGATTGGGATGAGCTGAATTAGTGTTCGGACATTCAGTACGTGGCCCTTTGAAAATACTTAAAGAATTACTGTTGTCAAACTCTTCTCCTGATCCTGAAACTAATGTGTTAGATCATGTAAGTACTTACCGAGAAAGGTTACACTCGATGTGGAAGTTAGCACACAAGTCATTGACCTCTACTCAGTCCAGCATGAAAAAGAGATATGAACAAAAAGCAGTGAAACGGTCATTTGAAGTGAGAGAGAAAGTTTTGGTATTGTTACCTTTGCTAGGTTCCTCTCTCCAAGCTAAATTTGAAGGCCCTTATGAAATCGGAGAAAAACTAAGTGAGACCAATAATGTTGTTGCCACCCCAGATCGAGCCAGGAAATCTGTCACATTACGTTCTTCACCTCAAATTAGTCCAAAAGCTGTTGTTGTAGTGGGGAGGCCCACATCTGAAGATTGTCTCGATGAACTGTGTTTAGGTAGTACTAGTGTGCCCCAAGCTTCGTTGAAAAACTCTTTGCGTGTAAACCCTATGAAGCGTGAAGTCATGAGGCTAGAAACTCTGTATTTGGTGGAAAATGGTTTTGCTGTACCAAGCTCTAGTCCTTGGTGTTCTCCCTGTTTGGTGGTTCCAAAGTCCGATGGATCTTTCAGGTTTTGCACAGATTATCGGAAGGTAAACCAGGTCACTAACCCCGATTCATATCCTCTCCCACGTTTAGAAGATTCCATCGATCGTGTGGGATTGTGTAAATATGTCACCAAACTAGACCTCCTAAAAGGGTACTGGCAGGTCCCTCTAACTGAACGTGCTTCAGAAATTTCCGTGTTTGCCACCCCAGATATGTTTTTACAATATAAAGTATTGCCATTTGGACTTAAGAACGCCACAGCCACTTTTCAAAGGCTAATGAACAAATTTCTAAACAACATATCCAATTGTACCGCGTATCTAGATGATGTCGTATGCTACACAGAAACCTGGACAGACCATTTGACCACACTGACCGAGGTATTTTCTCGATTTAAATCAGCGAATTTAACTTTAAATTTGGCCAAGTGTGAGTTCGGATGTGCCACCGTTCAATATTTAGGTAAAGAACTGGGTCAGGGCACTGTCAAGCCATTACAATCCAAGGTTCTGGCTATTGTTAACTTCCCGGCCCCTAAAAATAAGAGAGAGGTGCGGCGATTTTTAGGGATGGTGGGATACTACCGAGGGTTTAGCCGAAATTTTGCTGATGTGGCCAAGCCACTAACTGATAGCCTAAGGGAAGATATGAAATTCACGTGGACCCCATTGTGTCAATGTGCTTTTGATTCGTTAAAAACTCTCCTGTGCAGCGCTCCGGTGTTGGTTACACCAGATTTCTCCAAGCCCTTTAAACTAGAGATCGACACAAGTGGAACTGGTGCTGCGGCTGTTCTTTTACATGAAGTTCGTGGGATTGATCATCCCATTTGTTTCTTTTCTAAGAAATTCAATAGTTACCAAGTTAATTATAGTACCATAGAGAAAGAAGCTTTAGCCCTCTTATTAGCTTTGCAACATTTTGAAGTATACGTTGGCTCCAGTTCTCAACCTGTTGACTGTTTTTCTAAAGAAAATGTGTAACAAAAACCAACGACTCATGCGGTGGGCCTTGATGTGTGAAGATTTTAATTTAAATATCAAATATAAAAAGGGCATTCACAATGTAGTTGCACGATGCCCGCTGGGAAGGCAAAGGGGTAATCCACAGGGGAGGCAACAGGTCAATAACAGTAAATACAAACAGGGTCAAAAATCGGCAGGTGAGAGAATAATCCGAGAGCAAGCAAGAGTCCGTGATCAAGAGCAAACAGAGTCCAAGACGGCAGGCGAATAATGAGGGTCGGGAACAGGATCGAGATCGGCAACAACAAGACTTGCCTAGACGAGAAAATAACGCTGGAAGGGCTGGCAACAAGCACAGACAATCTGGCAATGAACAGCGGTGTAAATTGTGCTTAAATACAATGGTTGATTAAACAATAATCACAAAATGCAAAACACCTGATCGCAACATGACAAAGGAGGGGCAAAGGATAGCAGTCTCTGACCATTACATCATTCAGTCCTCGGTAATCAATACACGGTCGAAGGGATCCATCCTTCTTCTTTACGAAGAAGAATCCTGCCCCCGCTGGTGAGGAGGACGGTCTAATAATGCCAGTGCTCAGGGATTTCTTGAGGTATTCCTTCATGGCAGGACGTTCTGGAGGATTAAGGGAAAAAAGGCTGCCTTTGGGTGGTTTGGCCCCAGGTCGAAGGTTAATGGCACCGTTGTGCCCTCAGTGTGGAGGCAGAGATGTAGCTTTCTGTTTGCTGAATACTGGTCCGAGATCGTGATAACAAGGGAAAACTTAATAGCATAAATCCACCGGTGCACCAGATTCAGGAAGCTGTTCGTCAGGAGTAAAACAGGAATGAGTACACTCAGAGCACTTGCGGATTATGATGTCGTAACCAGGTGTGGCCAAAGACGACAGGGTGATGAGAATGTACCACAATATGAAAATGAATACCGTATTTTCTGGACTATAAGCCGCTACTTTTTTCCTAGGTTTTGAACCATGCGGCTTATAGAAAAGAGCGGCAATTTTGTGGATTTTTTTTTCCACCGCTAGGGGGCAATCGGAATCATCGCGCTTTAATTGGTATCAAAAGACAAAACAAATGCAAAGAAGAATATGCTACTGAAATAAATATAAATATATTATATTTATAATAAATATATATATATATATATTAATATATTAAATATATGGTAGACTTGGATGAGAAGTGGTGAGAAGTCATTCACAAAACATGCAGCATGCGAAATGCATTCTTTATGGAGACAGATGTGACAAAGCGCTGCTGAGTTTGTTCAACTCCTACACTGAAGAAGACGACTTCGTGGGTTTCAGCGAAGATGGTTAGACATAAATGAAGTTAAATACTGTAGACACCTTTGTTTTCGCTTATTTTCTGTCCCGTTTTAATCAGCAAAGTTGCTGGTGTTAAAATACAGGTTAGGAAAGGATCTATTTAGTTACATACATTTACATTTACAATTCACAATCGTTCTGTTCCTGTAGTAAATACAGTGAACCCTGGTTTATTGACGCGGGATGTGCGCGCAGACCGGTCTTCCAAGAATATTTCCATAATTCATTTAACGAATGCAAGCCAATAAAACATTATTACTCCACATAAAAACGAAAAATTGTTATGTGTACAGTAACGAAACGAAATATTAATTAACAATATACTAACACGCATGGCCCCGGATATATTAATTTGCAAAGTGTTTGAATGGGGGCATATCAGGCGCGAGCCGACATTTCTGACGTCTGACATTAACATCTGACATTAACTAACATTATTGAGCCAGACCGTCCTTCTTCAGCCTACTAGACGCGCGTGACTTGCGGGAAGCGCGCGACTTGCTGAAGCACGGGACTCGCGGAAGCACGAGCGCGCTACTCGCGAAATGCTCAACTTGTGCTGGGAGGCTCAGGAAGATGCACATGACATCAGCAGGTTGTGCACGAATATTTCGATATATTTATTTTATAATTCATCCATACCTAATTAAAACAACCCGTGAAGCCGTAAATCCGTGAACATATGTAATAAAGAAAAAAAATCGAATCCAAAAACATATGGTACATACATATCTGTGGCTTGCAAAACTCTCCAGGTTTTGACTAAAACCTTGTTCCCTGTCAGGTAATGTTGTCCCCAGTAGTGTCCAGTGAACAACTGGAAAGGGAACTTTTTTTAATAGAGTGGATGCAGGTGCGGCTTGTTTATGTTTTTTTTTATTTTTTTTTTCGAAAATAGAGGGGTGCGGCTTATATACAGGTGCGGCTTATAGTCCAGAAAATACGGTAGTCTCTAAATGCGTGTCGGAGAAGATAATGAAAACAGGACCAGTGTTATGAGTAACACTCTCCAGAGGACGTCCATCCAATCCGGTGGCCTCTAATGGTTCAAGCAGAGCCTTTTCGCCAGCTGAGAGTCCATGAGGCTGACATCAGCTCCGGAATCAATCAACACGCCCTGCTGGATGGATCTGTCGCAAACAGACAACGTGACAGTTGGAATTATACGCGCAGAGGAATTAATTGTAGACAGACTCACCACTATCCTCTGTGTTAATGGTGAGTCTCCTCTTTTGCTGGACAGGACCTGGCGAAGTGACCTTCTCATCCACAGTATCTGTATAGACTCCGAATCAGAGTTTTTCCGCTTCGGAAACCTTCCCAGTTCCATGGGTTTGCTGGCGTCAGGGAATTTACTCTTGTCACCAGAAGTGCTGAGGCGGTGGGAACCAGACTGCTCCTCCGGGTGGCGGTCGCGGCGTGGGCAGAACTGGTTCATTGATCATGGTACGAGATCTCGCGAGATGAACGGTAAAATATGTTTGTAAAATAAAATAAAAAAATGTGTTTGTAAAATAAAACTGATTATTTCAAACTGTCATTAGTTGCACATGTAAGTTTGATCTAATATGTCTAAACATGTATTACATTACTATTGAAACGATTCTCTCTCGCTGCAGTAGAGCAGAAATATGAGAGAAAACCAGCTGATTACTGTAGTAAAACTCATTCAGATGATGTGAGTCTCACCAGCGACATCGTGAAGAGAAAGAACCTCACGTCCTTCACTTGTACTAGACAATAATTGACTGGACACGTTCAATAAATATGGTTTTTAGAACTAAAATGAACACTGTGAATTTAATCAATGAAGTATATTGATGTTGAGTTGAATTTGATGCCAAAATGATTCTTTGATATCATTCTTTGCAAGTTACTGGAAGACTTGTCTTTGTCTATAAATAGTGTGTTTAATGTCTGCGCTTAATGGATTTCTTTATACTATTGACAATTTCATTTTTTTGTGAAATTACTTGCCTGGCAATTTATGGCATCATATTTTGTATGATCAATATTATGTTAGTTATCTGGTTATCACGGCATGCAATTGATGAAAATAGAAAGAGTGAAATGCATAAACAGTTTTGAATGTTTTTGTTAATAGTTAATAAAATAAATATTTTAAATAATATTTTATCAAACATTTTTTTATTTAAAAAAAAATCAAAATCTCGTCTCGTCTCGTTCTCGTGAACCTAGTGTCTCGTCTCGTGGGAGAAGTGTCTCGTCCCACCCCTAATACATACATATTAATAATTAGCCTGTGTGTAATCAATACTTGTCTAATCAAGACTGATTGGTGACATTTTTACAGTAAGGTATCAGTACTTTTACTCAAGTGTGGTTTTCAGGAACTCTCTACACCTCTGACTTTTAATAATTGCTTGTATGTTTTGCTCCTTACAACTAAGTACAATCTAAATATGTATTGAATTGAATTGAGTTGAGTGAATTGTGTTGAGTCAAGTCGAGTAAGTTGAGTTGAGTTGAGTTTAGTTGAGTGAGTTGAGTTGTTGAATTGAATTGAATAAGCCTTTAACTGTCCCACAGCGGTATGCACTAATAGACTAGATTTATGTGTGAGTATGTGAACATGACACGTTTGGGAAATGCACATTAGTACGACCGGTGATGTTTGATTCCATGTGTTTTTTAACTACAGTCCAACCGCCAATAAACACTGGGAAGCGGAGCTCGCCGCTCTGAAGAGCAACAATGCCAAGCTCACCGCTGCCTTGCTGGAGTCCACGGCCAACGTCAAGCAATGGAAGCAGCAGCTCGCCGCTTATCAGGAAGAGGCAGAGCGACTACACAAGCGGGTGATGACTGTTATATAGCCTTGTAAATAAAGAAGCCTTCTTTATTCCTACGTACAAACCAACAGTGGTGCCGTTTTCTTTCTCGTTCGGCAGGTTTCGGAATTAGAAAGTCAGAGTAGTCAAACCAACGTGATCAAATCTCAGAAAACAGAGCTGAACCAGACAATAGAGGAGCTGGAGTGTACGCTGAAGGCGAAAGAAGAGGTTTGTCCTGCGTCTTCATCGCTTCAGCCGTGTTCATTTGCATTTGTGGTTGACTGTCTTATGTGTGCGTCTTCGCAGGAGATGGTGAGGTTAAAAGAAGACGTGGAAAACGCCAAACAGCTTCAAACTCAGAAAGACGAGCTCACTAAAAAATTCCAGGTGACAAAGCTCAGCAAAAGCTGACTTGCGTTCGGAACTTTCCATCATCAAAGGCTGCTTGATGAAATAACACACGTTTTTAGAAGTGTCAAGTAACAAAGTAATAATACTTTGTTTCTTTTTCTAAGTAGAAATAATTTTTCCATCTACATTTTAATTAATTATTAGGCAGTTATCATCATCAACTCTTTAAAATCTCATTTCCGTTAGTTTTATATCCGCGTTGTCATTTAATACAAGTTTTCAGAGGTGCCAAGTAATACNATTTTTTTTTACTTTTTAATACAATTATTTGTACTTACATTCTTCCTCCTTACATTTTAACAACTAACCGCGTTACCATTATCACATTTATTTCCGTGTTGTAATTAATGATGAAGTTGAATTTTGGCTTCTTTACACTTTACGTTAGTAATTAATGTACTTTTTACTTCTACTTATTTATACAATTATTTGTATTTTCTACTCGTATTTTTATCAAATTAAAAACTAGCTGCGTTTCCGTGTTGTCATCGATCTAAAAAAACATCCAGATAAACAGTGCTATTCGGTTACTGTAAACTTGATTGTTGTTGGATGAGGTGTATAAATGCATATCATTCTGAAACCCTTTTGGTTTGTGCGTGGTCCATCAAAAAATGTCCCGTATACCCGTATGTAAGTGTGAGGCGGAGTGACTGTGTGTAAAGCTGTACATATGTTTCAGTGTGTAAAATAAGATGGCAAAGCTCTGAAAGCTCATGTGAACACTGAAAAAAAAATCAGGTTGTACATAATAGTTCTATTAAAAATAATATAAATGAAAAAAGCCCCCCCCCAGAACTAGTGTTTTTTTATGAAAAACCATTTTTTAATACAATCTTTAAATTAGTATATATTAAATTTGCAGCAGCTCCCCTAGTAGCCACTGCACTGGAAACACCATGTTGCAGTTAATGGCTGCCACCTAGTGATCAAGTTATGTATTTCAAGTGTATCCTTGAATTTTTTTCGGAGCTAAAATAAAAGAATTTAAGTCCGTTTAAAAAAAAAAACAAAATTCAGTCCCTGAATTTAAAAACTGACAACGTACTTAGCGTATCACCAGTAATACAAAACGCATTAGAGGTAACGGATGTTTAGGACTTTTGACAGCGGTGCATGTTTTGCAGGACAACGATTTGCGAAACAAGGTGCTGGAGGATCACCTCGTGGACCTGGAACAGCGTCTAGAGTCGAGTCAGGTGGACCAGGAGAACCTCCGCAAGAACCTGAAATCCCTTCTGGAGATTCTGGACGGGAAGATCTTTGAGCTGACGGAGCTGCGGGACAACCTCGCCAAGCTTATAGAAGACAGCTAGACTTTATGTAATACGGCGGCCGGGCTCAGAGATTCTCTTACATTTACATATGTGGAATGAATTAGCATTTGGTTGCACTCGGTTTTGTATCTTACCAAGTGGATTAGTTAACTTCAGTGCCACTGCTCCTTTCCTTTGTGTTCGAAACAGCCCAGTTTTTTTTCTCCCGGACACAAGGCGAAGTCATAAGCGCTTTTAATCTCCATCTTACCGTGCCTGGCTGTTGGAGGTAATAAACGTTGTTCATCCTGCTGAGAAAAGGACATAACCAACATAGTCGCCTTCAGTTGTACGTATTTTAAAACGATGCCATACATTAGCCAAAACCGGCGTTGGCTCGCAGAATTATATTCTGTCCGGGCTTGGACAACTCCGAGGTGGTATGTGCTTCAGGCCAGTAATTTACACTGAGCAATATTCGCACGAGTTCCTCCAAGTTTGAGCCACTAGTCAGGCAACTAAACCTCCGACTAAACTCTGCTTTTCTCCAGCGACAGAAAGTTTTCGGATCCTATTGGCCTTATGATAACTAGATCTCTTATTACACATCTTTTCAGGAGTCTGGATTTTTTGTGAAGACGACTTACCAAATGAGATGTTATTTACTCGTTGATTTTCGATAGCGTCATAATTGTAATATTTCAACGAATACGTCCGGCTGATGGACACCTCTAAAATACACGGTTCACAGTTGGTATGGTTGTATTTATATGTGGGAAAGATCTGTTTTGAATTTCCCTGTGTTAATAAAGACTATTTAAATCTAGTCGTTGGTGTTTATTTATTGATGTACAGCACTGTTAATGGATTATTTATTTGTTAGTTACAATGAAATTGGGAATACTACTCCATTTGGTGAAACAAAAGGAAAAGAACACACACACACAAAATGTAAAAAGACATTATACACATTGAATCTACTACTTCTCTTTCAGCTTTTCCCTTATCAGGGGTCGCCACAGTGAATCATCCCTTTCCACCTCATTCTATTCTGAGTATCTTCCACCCTGACCCCAGCCAACCTATGTCCACTCTTACAACATCTATATATCTCCTCCTTGGTCGTCCTCTTCCCCGGCAGCTCCATCTCCAACATCCTTCTACCAACATATTCACTATCCCTCCTCTGTGCACATGTTGATCCCAAGTACTTAAACTCCTGCAACTTCTTCACCTCCACCCCCTATAACTTCACACCTCCACTGTGCTCCCTCGTTTAGACACATGTATTCTGTCTTACTATGACTGACTTTCATGCCTCTTNTGATGCACCTGTTCAGGTGAGATCGCCGCGGCGCCGCTCCACGGCTGCGGGTGACACGGGCGTGGTCTCGTCCGGCAGGATCGCCACCAACGCCAACCCCCTGGCCAGCGTCCTGCACGGCACCGTGGGTCTGCTGACGGCGAGGAGCGGCGGGAACCTGGTGTCGCTGCAGTGCTACGTGTCTCCGTACGACGTGTTCCAGGGCGAGGGCGGCTTCGGCGACGGCGGCAGTGAGGAGCCCCGCCCCCTGACCCGCCCCTCGCCCTCTGACACGCCTCCCTCAGTTCCTCCAGGTCTGGGCGTCAGCGTCTCCGTCACCATNGTCCCCTACCTACAAACACTTAAGACAGTAAACACAATACAAAAGAACAATATGTATAAAACAATAATTTAAAAATTACAAAAAAATGTGCAAAAGGTACAAAAAGTGTGCAAGTGAATGTGTGCAATAAACCAGTGCAAAAAAACAGCAACAGTACTGTGCAAAGTAGCAGCAGAATTGTCTCTTAGCGGGAGAGGCAAAGGGGGGGCAGGNCTAGACATACAGAGAGTCGAAATTGCCTTTTTCACTCGTCCCCTACCTACAAACACTTAAGACAGTAAACACAATACAAAAGAACAATATGTATAAAACAATAATTTAAAAATTACAAAAAAATGTGCAAAAGGTACAAAAAGTGTGCAAGTGAATGTGTGCAATAAACCAGTGCAAAAAAAAAACAAAACAGCAACAGTACTGTGCAAATGTAACCGGTCGAATCTGCGTTGTGTTGAAAGAACAGGCGGACTCCCAATTCTCTCACTTGACTTTACTGAAAATGATGAATGAGAAATAAAATAACTCGTGCTGTCGTCACTAAGCACCGCGCGCCAAACTCGCTTCCACACTCACGGGGTTATATATGAGGAAATTACAGAAAACATACAAGAATATTACAACAAATGAAAAGTACCTGAAACGATGAATAAAATGAAATAAAACTCCACGTGCTGCCACCGGCATTAAGCACCGCACGCCAAACTCTTCTACATAAAAGACAGTGACAATAAACAAAATACAATAAATAACACAGACAACTATGAAAATATTACAAACAATTCACATTAAATCAACTTAATAAACATAAAAACCATTATAAAGACACAGATGGACAACACCACAAGAACACGACCTACCTCATCCACACTCGTGGAGTTATGAGGGAGGAAGAGGCAGCCGCGCATGCGCGAGAGTTTTGGCGGGCAAACATTTAATGTGACAGCACACTTGTATTGCTGAGACACCGTGTAATTCTATTAAGCATATTTCTATACTTGTTACACTCACCCCCCTAGAATTACACATCGTCAAAGCATTATCCGAAAACAGTACACCGGCCGAAAAAAACAACTCACACATCACACAGTGAGAACATTCAACTCAGAAGCTACCCAAAGAAGGGATAGAAACAGTATCGCAATTGGCCAAATTCCAACACCATTCATAGGAAAATAAGGTGCCCATTACACCTCACACACTTCAGACCATATACTCGGATAATAACTCGACATGTCATCAGCAATAAAAAGAAAGAAGAAAAAAAAA
>SOMO01000037.1:803804-824359 GCA_028128575.1 Paedocypris carbunculus | reverse complement strand
TTTCTACAAAACGTTTCTTTTATTTTGGCGCTGACCTTTAAGGGATTTATGTTGCATGCCCCTGTTGTAAGGCCACAAGGGATTGGCCCACACTTCCCTGTGAGTAAAGAGATGGAGAATCATGGAATTAAAGTCATTACTTTAATACTAATTAAACTAATTTTATTAAACTAAACAATTTCTTCATGCCATCTGAAAAAGTTTGAGCATCCTCGGAGGGGCGTGGTAGGAGAGCTTGCATTTGTCCGTGGGCGACTACTGCGGTTAACAAGCTGTAGCTGAGCTATGATCGTGCAAGAATGAAAAAACAGAGGTGTGGAGTGACGAAAACGGTGCGTAGTCGTCATCTTTGTTTTTCTCAGAAACCATGAGACATCTTTCTCGTCTTTAGCAGACATATAGGTCAGCTATGGGAAGTTCCTGAGTCACCAAAAGGTTAAAGGTGAGAGGCTCAAAGTGTGCCTGAGAAGCAAGTCGCTGTAGTTACGCGGTAAAAGCCTCCTCCTTCCTCTTCTCCCATCTGAAACCACACTCTATCTCTCTAGGCCCCAATCTCTGAAAACCATCTCACTACAACAGCTTCAGCGGTTTCCCGGCATGTTCATGTACAAGTGTCTGCGTTCGCTTCTCACGTTCTCGTCGGTGGCTTTTTGTTATGTGCATCTCACACGGCTTTACAAAGAAAGACAAATATAAACTGCTTTTACGTGAGGAGCTGAACACTGAGAAAGAAAAACATGGCTTGCTGGGAGACAGCAATCATATTATTTTAGTCGCACATGTTACTATAAGTGCCGCCGTTCCGCATTTTTACATAATATTAGTAATAAATAGATGGGTATGGAGCATCAGAAAAGCATTTAAGAAAACGGATGTCCAGGAAATGGAGGCTGTTCTTTTCATACTATTAGACGCACTTAAAATTCTATTAAATTATTATTATTATAATTAATTATTATTTTCAAAATTTGTGAGGTTGACAGTAAGGCGGTTGACGCTTTTATCCAAAGTGTCTTATTTTGTTATCAAATCTCAGGAGTGAAAGTACGTATCTTTCTTGGATGAAAACATAGATTGAAAATGTTCCAGCAGAGATTTCACAACACTGCTCATAACGTCAGAGTGACTGCACTTCTGGAGATTGCTACGGCAAAATAAGCTGAGGAAGAATGCAGTCTTGGCTGACCTAAGCCTTGTCCTAACATCTTTAGAGAACATCACGAGCGTGAGAAGTCCCTAAATGACGTGGACGGTGAAGAGGACAATACACACACTGTTCACACATGGTATGGCCTTCTTCCCCTCTGCGAGATGATGCACAAGACTCAGAAGCAGGACAGCCCGAGGAACAACTTCTATCTACGTGTTGTAAGAAAGCTTTCGACAAAACTATCAACATTTACGTTTTGCGCCGTTGGTTTGTAGGGAAGATGAGAAACACAACAACGTTTCTGAAATCCAGAGTGCAACCTTTCAAGATAAAAGAATTGCCGATCACTTTTTTTTTTCTTAAAACTAGGACTTGCCAACAAAAACTTCCTGTTGAGACATCACCACAATGAGAAGCCAGAAGTGTCGCCTCGACGGTTAAAACATGCTGGCGCTGGGAAAGCAAACGCCCTTAGAATCACAGGAGCTTGTCGAGGAAGTCAAAAAAAAGCTTGTCGAACAAGAAAAACAGAGATACTGTACTTCATAGTTCAATCGAAAGCTTTCACAGATAAAGCAATTCACACAAGCACACACACGACTAAATGTTTTAGCTGGAAATAAACCAGGAGCCTGATGGTGTGATATTGCGAGTGTTAAACTGAGGCAGACGTTTCACATTTCACACTGATGGTGTGAATTATAGCGTACAACACTGCAAACCAAAACTGACCACGTCCATTTGCAAGAAAATTGTGCCGCGGATGCAACATTCTGTGCAGAAATTGCATGTTCTTGCCTGGCTTTCCTCCTAGTCTCTGATTTTCTTCTACAGTCCAAAAACATGCCGGGGAGAATTTTAGTTTGGAAAGTTGATCAAAAGTGTGAGTCGGAGTGTGAATGTGTGTGTCTCTCTTTAAACAAGCAAACAAGTCAGGTTAGCAACCAAGTCAGGGTGTGGCCTGCCTTTAGGCCCAGAGACACTGTGATTGGCTCCAGTTCATTGTGACCCAGAAATGGAGTAAGCGGTTCAGAAAATCTAGAAATTGATTATTTATACTAAAGTAAATATAAGTTACGTAAATATACCGGTAATATAAACATTAAATTCACAGCAAACAAAGTGTCTGTGTAATAAAACACATCCCAGAGAGAGAAGAGAAAAAGAGATGAAAAATCTTTTGATTTGTATTTTTTTTAATACACGTTTATTTAAAAAAATTAGAATAGGAAATATTATGGGATAAAGCGAAAGAGAGACTTTAAAAACACAAGAAATGATAAAGAAAAAAAGAGGGTTCTGTGTAAACAACCTTAATCTAAAAAATATACACAACAATTCACATAAGTAAAGAAATGAGAACAGATCTTGCTTTATTGGCACTGAAAAAACAACGTAAGAGCCAGAAGTCTCATTTCTAGACAGCAAAAGTACAATGCACAAGCATGTGACAGCTTTGTTAAAAAAACAACTTTTTTTAAGACTACGTGCGCTAAAACATTGAGCCGGTGACAAAAGTGTCCTGCTATCAGGACTTATTGCGTAGTGTGTGAAGATGCTCTGTGATTGCCATCTGAAGTAAACGGTGCTTGTGGTTCTTGCCGCTTGATTGCGCAATCGCTTCTAGAACTGTGCCAAAGTTGCACAACGTATATTTTGCAAACGTCACCTACTCAAACGCCTCTTCTCACACACCTGCCACTGACACATTCCAACACTCCTCATCCTCGTTACCTCAACTCCATGTGCTTCGACTTGACTCTGCTTTCACAATGACCTTCTCTGGCCTTCTGACTGAGCCGAAACGGACTCTGATTCTGCTTTGCGTTCTCCAACAGGACCAGCAGAGCCTCTCTGTAAGAACCACACCTTTCTTTCAAGGGGGATCAGTGCTCCTAAAGATCCCAATCCGGTTTGGGTGAAACAGATCCAGGTTGGTTACTTCTGGAATCATCTGGAGCGTGGCGCTGCTATAATAGCATGTGCTGTGTTTGTGCAAAAGAAAATACGACAAACATTTACACACACAGAGAAATCAGTGCAAACTGACGTGTGCCAGCGTGTGACGCCGTTTCGAGACAGTAGTTCCATGATTAAACTACTGGAATTAAATCAAATCCCAATCCCATATTGTCTTAATCTCACCTTGTATTATCCCATGTGCATTAAAAAGAGAACCCAGGGAAAACTGGGAAGCTGGTTGAGAGCTACAGGAAAAGGCAAACAGCTTATAAACTCGGACTCCTCACACACTGCAGGGCGTTGGTCAGGGAGATTGTTCAGCTCGTTCAACATCCATAATGCAATTCTCACACATGATGTTGCTAGATTGTGGTTTGTGGGATACGTGACGTGTCCCGCTGTTTGCGCCTTGCGAGCAGAGTGACTCTGATGGACAGACGGACACGTCAGACCCGTATGAGGAAGTCCAGGTTGAGAGAAGCAGGCATGTGGATGTTCTCCAGGGTGAGCGCTGACGGAGTGTACGGGAAGAGCACGGGGAACGTGTGCTTTGTGTCCGCCAGCAGCTTGTTGTTTTCGACACGATCCTGGAGTCGATTCTGTGAAAGAAAATTGATTATTTAAAAGAGAAGCTCCAAGATGAAACCATAAAACGCTGTAGAAGCCACATTGCAAGAAAAAGATCAAGTTCAGTGATTCTGCACAAACTATTCACTTTTCAAAAAAAAAAAAAAAATTTTAAATGCAATGATTCACAAATGAAATTCTGTTTATGATGGAAGCTTAGATCTTTCTTTTTGCACAGATATTCGGGTTCCGTCTAGTAAGTAGCATGAATCTTTACCATCAAGTCACTATGAAACACAAGGCTTAATAGATATTACTGTAATTATACATTTCAAGAGTTATGGTTTGAGTTAAGAAACAGCTCTGACCAGATCAACACAACATGAGCAGACCGCACTGAGATAACTCGCTTGTCTAAAGTCATTTTACAATACAAGATTCATTTAAAATAAAGAAATGATTCAAAATGGATATGTCACTGCCAGCAGAAATCGGAAGCATAAAAGTACTGGGCCTTGAACTTTGCCTGGAGGAAACAAAAACCACCATTCCCTTCATCTGATTCAGTAACTAGTCGTATCGCTCATGGAGTTAACAACATTAAAATGAGCCAATGATGCTGTGACACATTGGAAGTGCTTCGTTCTCTTTGTGCTTTCATAACAAATCACACCACATGTTTCTTTCCAGCTTGTGGGGAAAAAAAAATCTGTAAATTGGATTTATACTGAGCTCTATTGGAAAATGCAGAGATTCAGTCATACATGCATAATTTCACTAGTTAAATTGTCTATTTACAAATTTGCTAACCGCTGCCCCTTATTTACAAACTAGATTATTAAATTTATTGGATTTTTTGCTTACCTGTATGTCTCTGATGAAAGTTACAGTGACTCTTTCCTCAAATTCATTGAGTGGCGTGTACAAATTCAAAATTTTCACAATCTGAGGAAAGGCAAACACACATTACATATCTGCATTCATCAGACTTGTGAAGAGATTCATGAATCCAGACTCCCGGGAATTAAATTGGCGACTTTAGAAAGAAGACCGTGTACCTGCTGAACATTGAGGGCAGTGCAGAGCAGGCAAATGGCGTCAGCATCCTGAGAGGTCTTCTTCTTGACTTGCAGGAGCTGAGCAGCCTGGATGAGGGGTTCCATGGTGGTAATGGCACCACCCTGATGGAGGTTCTTTCCCCTCAACCATTCTTCCAACTGACTGATGTTGTACCTGTGAAAACAGCAGACAAACTGTCTGAGCATTGGGTCTCTGGGACACGGTGTAATGTGGAGGTTAAATCCATCACCTGAGTTGCATGCCAGTACTCCAGGAGCAGGCGTCCTTCCGCAGCAGCAAGTTGTTGAGAGTCACTGCGTTAATGGAGTAGAAGAGCTGGCGGACCAACTGCTGACCGATCTCGGGGTCGAGGCCGTGCTCCGACATAGTGGTGTGAAACTGACCCAGCTGCCTGATGAGAGCCTGCAGCGTGTAGCCTGCTGGACCACCATCTTCACAGTCCATACTGGAAGAACGGTTCCTGTATCCTGTCGGCTTCACTCCGGCCAGACTGGGGATGCTCTCGCTCTCAAGCATTGCAGACACTATTAAAATACAACAGGAAAAACAAAACAAAATCACAGGTTTACTGCAAAGGAAACACCAACAAAAGTGTTATTACAAATATTAATATGTTAGTACTGACTTTACAGCTCAATCCCACGTGCAATATCTATATATCAGAATCTTCTAATCATAATTATGATCAGTAATCACAATTTCTTCTATTCTACTCCCTTTTCCAAACATGTAAGCAATCGTTGTATTTTAATTACAACTGCAACATCTGAATAAAATACTGTGAGCAAAAAAAAAAACAAGAAAAATATATCTTTAATTTTTTTTTTGAATTATTTCCATAAATAATGCTCATGTCTTATAGATCACTCATTTCTTTCAATATGGAATCTTTGAATCTTTGGCATGTACCTTTTGTGATATAATACTTTTACTTATTAAATATTTATGTACATTGAAGATTGCTTTCAATGTGTGTGTGTGTGTGTGTGTGTGTGTGTGAGAGTGAGAGCAAGCTTGGACTTGTTTATGTGTGTGTGTGTGTTAAAACCTTAAATATTTCTTTGTACTAACAGTTGTACTAATAGTTTTTGTATTTTGGACATTGTTCACACTAAAATGGTTTGAAAGTTTTCCAAGCGCCTCACCAATCATGGGCTGCATGATGGTCTCTGCCACCTTCACCAGCTGCTGGTAGATCTGGATGGAAAGATCACTCAAGACCTGTCGATACTCAGCCAGGTCAAAGTTCTTCAGGCAATGCTCATTCTGCTTGCCAGTGTTTTGCGTCATAAATGCCTGTAACAATAGAAAAAACAGGTTTAAATTATGATTATCATTAACGTAACCTCTTGTGTACAGTGGTTTCGATTTAAAGCAATAAGCTGATCTGAATCATAGATGAGAACCACAAGTTAAAACTGAAATTTGTGTGGAGGCAAATCCTTTAATTTCAGTTGACAAATATAGATTTGTGTCTTTTTAACATAACTTTTGTCGTCCTGTGACTAGCTTCTTTGCTCTTAATACATGCTATGCTGTTTGAGGGCTTGGGATTCACTGATCTAAGTGTATGCTTACCGTATATAGCTCTAAAACAAACTAAAATAATTGACACTACAGTGGGTTGGAAAACCTAAAAAGTCCTTCTTACAGAACCAGTCTGCAGAACTTATTTCAACCTAATAACCATGAGACTGTCAGTGTAGCGATTAAAAAAGGTTGTGAAAATTGGTCAACTTAATGATCAATTCCATTTTCTTTTGGCTAATTTGACACACACACAATTATTTATTTGTGGTATATGTACACATTTCTCACCTCATCCCCGCTGTACTGCTTCAGACAGTGAAGGAGTCGACTGGCATTGGCCAACCAGAAGGAGGTCATCTCAAAGTCATCATTGTTTTTCTGCACAAAAAAAAGAAAATAGCATTAAATGCCACTAAATAGCCTCCTATTGGAAATAAAGGGACTTTGGGAGTCTAAATTCATCTGAAGAAGTCAAAGCGGCGTGTACACACCTTGAGAACTCGTTTGATGGCATTGATGGTAGAGGTGAGAAGTGAGTGAACCTTCTGGTCGTCATTGATGTAGTCTGCATGGCGAATGCACATAAACAGGATATAGGCAGGAAGGCAGGGAACCGTGGCAGATACAGCACTGGGCCTCATGTCTAGAGACAATACAAGTAGTTAAGAAGAACTCTAGGCTTGAGCTCGGCAGACATTTCAACCATTTCAGCAAGTACCTACACATACCAGTGATAAGAGTTTTGACCAGTAAGGCCTCGTCTTCTTTGTAATACTCCAGCATGCCTTCAAAGTCCTTTTCTTTCCTCTGCACCGTGACTTGACGTGTCAACTCGGGCCTGCTCTTGGAGGCATGTGCAACTGTTCAGGGTGAAAAGACATCATGCCATAAGACAGCGTTTAAAGTTTCAGCTGCAGTGGCTACGGCAAGACAAACACAGATCTCCATCTTTAGCGCACAGTATTTTTATAAAAATATAAATAGTAAGTATAATTACAAAATTTATTTGGGACTGTATGTTTATTCTACCGCTTCGTCAGCCAATACTGAAGTTGCGACCACAAAAATAGTAGACAAAGATGGCTTGCTAAATCCTCACATAATGTTTTTTGTCAGACAACCTGCAAGAACAGCAAGTTCAATTAATGTAACCAATTAATGTAAAAAAGTGTTTTTACAATGATTTGGGTATGTTTACTTTTATAAAAACTTGCTACATGAAAAAAAAAATAATAATAATACATTAATACTACATAATAAAAATGCAATTTCACTGGATGTCCATGTACAAATTGTTAAAAATCTTTTCTTTTTTTTACAATATTTATGATGAGAGGCATGTCTAACCTTCCAGCTCTTGCACTTTCTTCATGTAGATCCTCAACTGCTTTTTCAACTTCTTCTCGTTCTTCTCCAGCTTCTCGTTTAGTTCCTTAAGATCCTGAAAAAAAGGAAACCCTCAATATTTAGTATCAGTTTTAAAAAATAGATCTCTCACTTTCTCTAAAATAGAGACACCTAGTGTCCGGACCTAAAAGCATTTGTGCCTATTTCTCCAGACATCTAGTGTCTTGTCTGAAGCTCGTGTATGTTGGTCTTACCCTTGTTAATAGGTTTTCACCATGTTCATTGAAAAAGAAGTGTCATTTTTACTTCCTGAATCTTTGAGAAAACGTTTCTTCTGAAGTTTAACCTTGTATTACTTTTCATTATAGTTGTTATACTGCCCCTCGTGGCTGATTTTTTTTTTATCCCTTCTAAAATAAAAAAGACTTTCTGCATTTTAGTAGATAAAATTTTCAATGGAACACTGAATTATAAATAAGTTGAATAAAAAGTCAAAGAAACAAAATATAATTTTTTTTTTTATTTATTTTTATTTATTTTTAATTTATTTATTTTAGTTTTCTTGTACTTTAGTTTTCAAGCACTTGATATTGTGTGTGTGTGTTTGTTTCTAAATTATTTTTTTTAAGATGTTCTTTTTGAAAAATACATCTCCTGATTGAAAATATTAGGATCAGGACTGGTAAATTCTTTTTTGTAGCAAAATAAAGTGTCTGTGTGGCGCAAGTTCTAACCAGGTTGTCATTGGTGAGGCGGGTGATTTCATGTTGGATCCTGGTCTCCACAAGATCATCAGGAGATAGAGTGGAGAAGTGGTTCAGCGTGTCCTGTTTCTTCTCAAGATCCAGTTTCAGCAGTTCGATCTGTGTGTGCAGCGCCTCCAACTCGTCGTGATGCTGTCGAGAACGAGACTGCAGCTCGGCCTCAAGCAGCCTGAAACAAACATATCATAGCAGTTAGTAAGTCACACAGTAAATTGCGACTACAGTTAACAATTTTTAGATTCCCTTGCATTACACTGCATATACTCTCAGGGAAAGGTGGAGGACCAGGACAGAAAACTCAAGGGAGAAAACTGAAGCACAACCTGGCAACTTCTTTCAGGCCTTGGTACGCCAGGCCAAGCTCCCCATCTTCATTTAAAAATCCCCAGTCTTGTGCTTTACTGGCATCAGACAGATATTGAGGCAGAAAAACAGAGAAGTAGAAGCAGGCAAACAGGAGAGAAAGCAAAAGAGAAATATGACAAGAAGGCAGCAGAAGTTAGCGTGGCGAAGCGAAGCATGGCAAGCTTGATTAGTAGGAAAGCCGTGAATTTGAAACTCTATTATTGTGTCTTCACATAACAATAATTTTTCGAGTCATCTGCCCAGTCATGCAATAAGAAAATGGGTCATTTACAGGAAAAAAAAAAAAAAAATGGAAGAAAATGCACATGCATGCAAAATCAAAAAATACTTCAAAAGCAGGAGACTTTGAAACTTTGAAAGTGTAAGAGCGCAGTGCAAAGAATCCTTGTTTTTTCCAAATATATTGCAGATTCTTTTTTTTTTTTTTAATAAATAATTAAATAACAAAAAGTCCTAAAATAACACTGGATGCTAAACTTCCTCAAATTGTAATGATAATATTTACTATTTTCTCTGTGAAGAAATTGTAAAATGTTTTTTTTTTTTTTTTTGCAAAGTTGGTTTGGCATCAAACAGCATGGCTTATATATCTAAAAAACTCAACATCCATATGTAAAGAAAAACACTTAAACATTTAAACCAATCAATCAATCAATCAAATAAAAATAAAAGTGAAAATGGTTATGTGTGACTGTAGAGGCCCGTCCTTCTGCAGGTTCTTACTTCTTGGACTCGTGTGCATTCATAGTTTCTTCCATGTCCACAGACGTCTTGTTGTTCTTCCAGTCAGACACATGATTAGAGTTCTGCTGGAAATAGAATGTGGGGGGAAAAAGTGAAAAAATTTGAACATATTATATTTTCCTTCTTGAAATGGCAATAATTTCCTAAAGCATTGATAAGAAAATAAAGCATTTTTGTGATTAAACATTACTTTGTGAATAATGTGAATACAAAGTAATGGGCCTAAACCTGGTTGGGTGGTCATCAAAACTTGCATCTGTCTTTATTTAAATGTTTAAGACTCACAATGTGATTTTTGTTCTCTGGCTGTTTGGAAGTGTTGACAATTTGGGTTTTGAGCATGAGAACCTCCTCCTTGCGCACGTCCAGCTCCTCATTGGCCGCTTTGAGTTGATTAAGCAGCAGGTTGTAGCTTTCCTGAAGTTCATTGGAGTTGTTATCAGAGGCTTTATTAGCCACTGCCTTCCTCAACTCATTCAGGTCATTCTTCAGCTTCTTGTTTTCCGTCTCTAGCTCTTGCCGCTGTAAGAAGACACGTGCACAATTAGAGTGGCTTGAGTATGAACGAATCAGCATTAATACTGTATAAGCTGAATTATTGTGTGAATAAATGCTGTAATCAAGCACATTTTAAGCCCAAAGCCATTGATATGATCACACAAAGAACTCAGCAGAACTATTGCATAATCTCACACTGAAATGTTGAGATGCTTTAGAGAAACAAACACATCTCTTACGTAACCCTGCTGCCCTCAGCTGTAGATTTATCTCCATTAACATTTGGCTCGTGCCTTCACACTTGTACTTTGCTCTCTAATCTCAATTGAAACTTCTAAAGCTATGGAATTTAACTATCCAGCCACATAAAAGCGATTGATCGACACCTCAACTATAATAGTTATAAGACCAACAAAAGTTTTCAAAGTGACTTTACATTTTTTTTGACAATAGGATATACACCACGCAATTAGAATATGCAGAGTAAAAAAGTCCCTGACATAAATAATTTGGCACAAAAAACATGAGGAAAAGCATATTCTCGTCATTTTTTGCAATTCAATTTATTCCAAATCGCAGTATTCCAAATTTTTGCAATTCAATGTATTCCAAATCGCAGTTGACATCACCATCACGTCATTATCACAGAATAACAAGAAGCAATACCAGCATCTGACACAAGCAGATTTCATTTCAGAATGCCAGTATTAAAACACAGAGTTGTCTTCAACAAGCAGGCTGCAAAAGTTAAAAAGCGGAAAATCATTCACCGCTCCATCTAGTTCTCTCTGGAAATCACTTCGATCCACTCACCCACAGTTTAACGGGCAGCACCAGCACCAGAAGCAGCAGAGCACTCGTGGTACAGAGCAAATCAATGAGCACCAGCACAGACATTTCACATGACGGACGGAATAGAGTGTGCACGTTCTTACCTTCAGACTGTTGTAGGCCGGGTCTGTGTTTATATCCCCCTCTGAGGTGGAGCTCTTTGAATCATTACTCTGAGAGATAAAAGCAAGAGGAACAACATGCAAACTGATAAAGAGAAGACCATGCCACTTGTCAGGCTCTAAGAAGATAAGCTTTTGCTTTTTAACATTTGTAATTTTCAAACCTACCAAACAAATCCCAAAAGGTTGCTAGAATGTGTGTGTATATATATATATAAATATACATATTATATATTTTTTTTATTTAATTATTTTTTAATAGATGTATTAGGCTATGCAAGACAAATGTAGTCAGGAGAAATACTAACCGTGCGCTTGTTATATTCCTCCATTTTCTCTAGGTTGGTTTGAAGCCTCTGTCTCTCCTGTTCCAAGTCTCGTACCCGCTTTTGCAGCTTCATGAAGACAGTGAGATCCATTGCAGCCTCCGTAATGCCCATTTCCTGCCAGAAAGAAGTAATGACTTTAGAGACTAAGAAAAACGAAGCAAACAACAACAACAAACTAAAAAGCAACACTTTAGACCGATGTAGCAAAATAAATGTACAGTACCTTCACCTGCTCCGCCACCTCCTCTGTGTCTCCCACTTCTGATGTACTAATGGATGGGTAGTTTGAGTCAGAGCCTAAACTGCTCTGGTTAGACGGGTTTCGCCGATGACCAGGCTTGAATTAAAAGAGGGAAAAGTGTATCAATAGTTTTAAAAAGAAAAACGGTATTAGGAAAGATTGTAGAGAACTGGTACCCTCATAGAAGACATCTCCTCCTGCAAGTTCTCGAATCTTTGCTCCAGTCTGGAAAAGGCTTTCACCAGGTTCTGATAGCGCAGTCTTTCCTCGTCCAACTCTACTTTGAGTTGACTCTCTTTTTGAGACACATCACCTTCCTGACCTGAGACATGGAAATTCAAATTTTAAAATGGAAAAATACTCTATCCTGCCTTAAGAAAAACATCTTTCAAACAATACACAGCTATCAATTGAATAACATTGGGTGTAACAATATTTTAAATATGACATTTCCAAGTGTTACGGTAGATACTGTAGAGTAATGTGGATATTTCTGTCATTACAGAAGTCTAATTTCTTCTATATTTAAATATGTTTTATTCAATTATTTAATGCATTATTATGTTATGCAAATTACCTAAATCTTCAAGTAGTATTGCACAGTGGTACTTTGAACAAATAGCACCTGATCTGAGGTTCAGCAAGATAGTTAAACAGTAATTACACTTTAAATGATGATAAGTGCTATAAACTTGTGAGATTTGACAGTCACATCAGGGAAAATTTAGACCCTCATTAGAACACTTTAGATAAAGCAATTGTGGCATCACCTAATATATAAATAAAAAGTTAAATGTGCAAAACAACATTTTAAATGACACAATGTCTATAAACATTTGTACATGCAGATGAGTTAAACATTCAATAATATTGATATAAAAATCACAACATTTAAAATAAAAGCCCTGCTGTCGCAACAAACCTTTCCAACCAAGGGAGTTCAGTCATCCTTGGGGGGAAAAAAAAGTCTTCAATTGCGAAAAGTAGAATAGCACTCATGTTAAAGGCTCTTTGATGAAAGAAAAATCCCCATCAAACTTTAAAACGACAAAAACCCGGCGTTTAGAATCGAGTTTCAGCTTTTACTGCCCCGAAGCAGAACCCTTCAGATAAATCTGCGCAAAACAAACCTGCTTCAGAGGCATTTAGCGAATAAAAAGCGTATTCAGACCAAACCTCGAGTTTCAAGTAGCATTCTCGCATGTGAACCGGTTGGACACAATGGTCAGCTTTTAGTAATTTCGGTACATGAGCAGCATCACATTCCTTGACTGAAATCCAATGCTGTTCCTGTGTCTCCCGGCCCACTTATTCACACAGGACCTCTTGTGCGTGATTCAACACCGGCCATGACCTTCAGGCAACACATGCACATCCTCCTGCTCACACCCTCTCCTCCACTGATGCTGCATGTGCTTGTGTGTGTGTGTATCAGAGAGCAGAAAGAGATATTCAGCATCTTACCCTGAGCAGACTTCTGGATTTGGAGGTTCATCTCTTCTTTTTCCCGCTTCAAAAGAATGTTTTCTTTCTCCAGCTCCTCCACTCTCTATCCACAGAGGAAAAAGCCTCAAAAAACTTTCCGTGCACATTTGTAACAATTTGCATTTTAATGGCACACAAGACATTTAATGTTGAAAAATTACAATCTTAACATTGAACACGATTTACGGTATTACTTATGAAATCATCAGAAGATCTAATGAAATAATTACAAATGTGACTAACTATAAAACAATCCCTATTTTGGAGAGTTGCAATACATTTAGTCAATTTGTTCATCAAAAATCAAAAGTGTCTCATTAAAATAATCAGGATAGATAAAGTTAGACACAGACACACACACACACACACACACACACACACACACACACACACACACACGCCTCATTCTCTCTCTCACCTGTTCAAGTCCTTGCTTCTCATTGCTAAACTCCTCCTCTATCTGCTTCCTCTTGGCATCAGCATCCAGTAGCTCCTCCCTCAACATCTCCAGCTCTTCTTGCAGTGATGTCACCTGAGTGTCAGCCGCCTGTCGCACTCGAACCGTCTCCAGCTGTTTCTGGAGCTTACTGACTTCTGAGCCCAACGCGGTATTNCCTGTCGCACTCGAACCGTCTCCAGCTGTTTCTGGAGCTTACTGACTTCTGAGCCCAACGCGGTATTAGCCACGAGCAGCTGCTCATTCTGGGTTTTATATTCTTTAGACTAAAAAAAAAAATAGACAACTTTATCATCATCATCATCATCATCATCACCATCATCAAAATATTATGACATTTATCCTCAATTTCCTCAAACCTGGTTGTCCATCTTCTTCTGGAGCTGAACAATCTTGTTTTCCATCCCCNCCTCAATTTCCTCAAACCTGGTTGTCCATCTTCTTCTGGAGCTGAACAATCTTGTTTTCCATCCCCACGTTGAGTTTTTTAAAGTGTTCGGCTGAACGGGCCTCTATTTTCAGCTGTTTGAGTTGACGCTTAGCACGCACACGGCGGTAGAAGCATTGGATGACAACTGCGGCATATCGGGATTGGAGATACTGCTTCCTCACTAGCCAACCCCGGACAGACTTTTGTATGATTGTGGCTTTGTGATGCAGCAAGAACTGAAAAGATTGAAAATAGCGCCTGAATGGAGCCCATTCTTTGCAACGAAACATAAAAGAATGAATACCTCTTGGTAGAGTCTGCGGATGAACATTCCACGAGCGAAAGCTTGAATGGTAACCACAGCCTGACGGACCCTCAGGAACTCTCGACGCACTTGAACCATACGATACTGCTTCTGACAGATAAGTGCAGCTCGCGTCTTGCGGAGCATCTCTGCGTACCTGAAAGAACAATAGTGGAGATTAGGAGAAGCGGTTCAAGTAAGTTACTATGGAATATTGATTCTGGTAGACTTACCTGCGTGCCAGGAAACCACGGCCGTATCTTTGCAAGGTGAGGGCTGACTTTCGTATCTTACGATAGCGAATTCGCTGCAGCCATCCTCGGACCGTCTTCTGGATCTTAATACAGGCATATCGAAACTTGTCAGCTCGAAGTTTTTCCAGGTAGGCCACTTGACCGGCCCTGAAGAAAATCTTGGTCTTTCCAAATTGAAACTTGTCAGGATCCTAAAAAAAAAATTAAAAAAATAAATAAATAAAGTATTTATTTCAAGAATAAATGTAAGACCAATTTTAACTACACCTCTTTCAATCAATCTTACCTTGACCAAACTCTCCAGGAGGTTTTTACAGACCTGCTTCTTATCTGCAATACTCATGTCCTTCTTCGTCATTAACACTCGATATCTGCTGTAGAAATCTGGATATGTCCATCTAACAACAAACACATACAATATTAACGTAACATTAACGGTTTTATTATTGTTATTAACATTCAAATAAAAAATAAAATGTCATGCAATAATACTAAGTGTAAGGAAACGTAATAAAAAATAGCATAGCTTAAATATGTGTGTGTGTGTGTGTGTGTGTGTGTGTGTGTACACAAATAACACATATCAAAAAACATTAATTTAGATTAGTATTTAATCTGAGACTTAAAGTAGCCAAAGATGGTTTTCATTATTAATCACTGATAACAGGTTGGTTTACCTGGACGGATAGCCAGCAGCACTGATACGGATCGTCTCGAGAACACCACATGCTCGCAGTTGCTGAACGGCTCTCCTAGAATCAAACCTAAAAAAAAAAATGGAATTAACCCACCAGAATAAAAGAAGAGCGATAAATTCAATAGGCAACTCAATGACTAGACCTCTCCTTAAAACCTGAACGTACCCGATCTTCCTCTTGAGCATTGAGCAGATCTCTCTTGAGAGAGGCATTGCTAGGCTGCAGTCCACTCAGGGACTGCAGACTGTTTGACTCACGACTCTGAGATAAAATCTTAGGAGCATGTGACTGACAAAACACTTTCAATTTAGTATCCCTGAAGGAGTCTTTGTCCTGCGGAATTTGTAGCGAGGAAACCAACACAGCAAATCTCCTGGTGTCACTCATAAGTCATAAATTAAGATTTGGATATGATATAAAGTCTTGTAGAAAGATAAAAGCAGACAAGTGCAGACTTTACAAACATTTAAAATAAAGTAAAAAAAAAACTGTGGGATGTTACCAAATATAAGGTAAATTGTTTTTTGATTGCATGTTTTGAAATAATGAATTATTAAAAACAATTAATTTATGTTAATAAATGTTACTTTGTAATACCAGTTGATTCTATAATCTACTGTACAAAAAGGACCAATCTAATATCTCGAAACCAGCATGACTCTAATGATCTCCAACAGGTTTAGTGAATTTGCTTTATTTATAGTCAGGAAAAACTAGATAAGTTGAAAAGGATGATTATTATGTAACAAGCACATGATGAGACCAAAAGAAAAAATAGAACAAAACTCACACAAAGGATTCTTTAAAATCGTTGGGCTTAATGCAGCGCACATAATGAGGTGTGGTGGCATTCAGAGTTTCCATCAGAAGATGAAGAGAGTTCCTGAACTGTTAGAGAGAAGGCATAACCATTAGTATCACTCATACACGAATGAGTGGATGGTGCGGTTGAAGATGCACCACCAAGTTTTACCTGTGTTCCCACACTTTTCCGATGCTCTCGGTTATGGCCTTTAGGTAAAGGCTTGGCAGCCCGGATGTTGACCCTCGAGGTCTTACCAGAAGATGCAAGAGGAGCAGCATCCTTGCCATCGCTGAAGAGATCTGCAACCAGCTGAAACTATAAAAAAAAAATCAAGGTTTAATAAATTCATTTTACTTTTAAAAAACACATCCTTTAGAGAAAACAATTAATGTTTTAAATAAAACTAATAATCCCAGAGGCATTGTTTTGCTTAAGGTAGAAGGCGTTACAAAAAGTTGATGGTTACAAAAAAGTTATGAGTAATAAAATCAGACAATCTTGCATAATAGAAAAAAAGAAGAGTCAAACTATTAAACAAATGACAGAAATAAAACAAAATGTAGCAAGGAGATCTACATATTGCATTAAAAATGACATCACCACATTCACAAAACATGACAAATGGTTTATATGTTTTTTTATAAATCCGCATGTGGCATTACTGTACACTATTAACTATATACTTATTTTAGGTGTGTATTATATGTATATAGTATATACTTTAGTTTTGTTTATGGCTATATAAAAACAAACATTTACTTTCCAGTGCTAAGCATTACATAAGTATTATTATAAGTATATAGCTTAAAAAAAACAGCTCACTTGTGTAATACTTCACTCGCTTTCTTTTCTTTCCAGACAAAATTGCATAAAATTGGCATTTATCTGGGACAGAACTTCTAATCTCTTCTGAATGCTTTGTAAAATCCATTCCTCAAGCATCAACAGAAAACAGCATACGCCGTGTTTTCATGAATTGTAAATCTATCTTAAAAAATACCTTTTGCTCAAATTTTGCTATATTATGGTAATAAAAAAATACAACACAATTTTAGGGCGTTCTGAATGTTAAAATGCAGACAAATCGTATTTTATCATACACTTTGAAAATGTCATTAAAAATATAGAATTCCTCACTAAAAGTCTTGTCATCTGAAAAAAATTGACCAGTATGGATTTAATGCGAGTGATTTATGTGAACATATATGTCTAGTCAATTAAAAAAAAAAAAAAAAAGATACTGTTAATGTCACGTTTATTACAGTCTAGTTTCGATTCAGCAAATGATTCTACATTGGTATAATACTCTTTGTGGAATAAGATATTGGACATTCCCATTAAATCTCAGTTAAGATTGTTTCTACTGTTTGACTGGCTAGTGCTGCAGGTTTGGACAAGGTCAGGCTTCTGTTTGCGAAGAAATAAAAAGCAAACTAATACAATGAGCTGCTTAAACAGGTGATGAAGTAAAACATAAGGTAAAGAGTGTTTGCATCACAGAAGTTTGAGGAGCAGTGAGGTGTAAACAGAGGAAGGGCTGGGTGTGGATTAAAACACACCATAATCTTTTAATTATAGCTCTTTGAGCAATTTGTAAAGTAAAAAAAAAAAAAAAAACTTACCTGACTGGCCTTGAGGATATTTATCTGCTCCTCGTAGACAGTGTCTCTGTTCTTCTCTAGGAAACCATCACACTGATATTCAACCTAAAGTGCACAAAAATGCCACAGTCATTTGAAAGTATGTAACATGTATGCTGAAAACAGAGTGTCATGCTAATTCTGATTTACTAACTGATGCAGCTATGATGTTTTCAGCATTTTCATTCAAAAGCAGTCTTTGTACTATGATCATGCCATGAACACATGTCTTTGATACACTTAAAGAACTTAATCTGGAAAATCAAATGATCGTGTCCAAAACCAACAATCCAGTTTAAAAAAATGTGCTCAAAATTATTCTGCAATCAGTTTCAAACAAACAAAAAAAAAACACGTGGATCATTATTTGCCAAATGACCAATTCAGACAAAGCTGATCTGACCTTCTTGAGTAGTTAGTTATGGATTTACTAACCTTATCTGCAAAGTGAACCACAATGAATGAAACGTTGGACATTCTGGGTTTTTCGAAATGCCCACTGCCAGAATGATTGGTGTAGAGCTTCTGTGCCCAGTTTTGATCCGTTCCTTTAGGCACCTGTCAGGCAAATACAAAGTATTATTTTTTTGATTTAGCTAGTGGAGAATAAGAAGTTGCCCTGACTTAAAAACAATTGGAGTGAATAAATCAGATGCTTGTAGTCAACCATTTAAGACAGTCTGTTCAAACGTCTATGTAACATTCTTTAGTACAACCGTACTTTGCCGTGCACTCNAAAAAAAAACAATTGGAGTGAATAAATCAGATGCTTGTAGTCAACCATTTAAGACAGTCTGTTCAAACGTCTATGTAACATTCTTTAGTACAACCGTACTTTGCCGTGGACTCACCTTACACTCTTCATCAAGAAGGTCTAGGATACCAAGCTTAGCTTCAATGAGGTCAATACATGGCTGGTTATCATAGAAATCTATAAGTGTCCAGGGGATCTGCTCTTTCATGTACTCCTCTTGCTCCAGTTTAAACACATGCTGAAAAAANGGGATTTCTCCAAAAGGAGTCTTTCCATTTGACACATGTAAAAAATGATCTTTTACTTTTGTTCTGTCGCTGATTATTTTTCACAATCAAACAGGTTTAAATTGCAGAGTCAAACATAAAACCAGAGTCAAGCCGGGTATTGATTGTTCATGACAGAATTGAATCTCATTGCAGATAAATACCGTACTTACTATCTCCATTGGAATAAAGAGATGGCAGGATTGGCATCAGCAAGGCAGGTGAGTTGAACATTTTCTCTGTTAAGATACCAGTTACTGTCGAATCCCTCTATTATCACTTCCGGTTCATCTGTACACAGGAGCAGTAACAACTAAATCAAAGCATGTTTAAATAAACATTTTATCATATGAATAGACAAATAAAAAGATATACTGTATTAAATATTAAGTTCAAGTTCAGTGTATTTCTAAGTGCATTCACAGTTACAACTGTCTCAAAGCGGATGCTTTTTTAATGCATAAAAATGAAAATAATAATTCGCATAAAAATTATTATTATATATTCTGTCATTTTATTAAAAACATATACACATAACGTCATTATGTTCTGGTTGTTTTTAAATTATAGGGGCTGATAATGAAGGACCAAGAATCACACACACTTGAAACAGTGAGCTAATGGTAAAGATCACTAAAGAAATAAAATCTCAAAAATTATTTTGAATTTAATTTCAGAATTAATGCAGCTTTAGTACAATACACAATATTGTTACATGTCAATCTGCGCAGTTACACAGTATATCACAATTGCCAATATGAATAATTTCTCTATATTTATAATATAATTAAAGTAATATAATTTATCTTTTTTATTAAGCATTCTATAATTATAAAAAAATATTTTCTGTACCACATTTTTTTTAGAATCCAGTCATTATTTGTCTTCTTGGGCTAACAGGGACTGCGTGTGTTTTGTTGAAGAGCTAGTTGTTGTCTCATCCTTTCCTTAACGTCTTGTTGCCTGTTTAATTTCCCACTTATAGGTTTAGTGTGCCACCTGTCTCTCCTGCGCTGTCTTTAAACCTTCTGTTTCTCTTGTCTTGGGCCAGTAAATAAAATAAAAACTAGTAATTAGTCAACATGTTTTTATGATTTCTACTGATTCTTCTTCTTTTTCTATTATCCTATTTTTATTGTTCTGTCTTTTCTCCATCATGCCTATTTGTTAGTTCATAAACATTGCACTTTGATTATTTGCATACTATAAAAGCCATTTTTGAGTTGCAATGAGGTCTGAAACCATAATGCTCAGCTTAGAAAAAGATTATGTAAATATGTTGTACTGGATATACATATATTTGTACAAATTATCCAGGAACAACATTTACAGAAATAAAAATATGTATTTATTTATTATATTGTTTGTTCTTTGGTGTACAGATCTTCAGTGTATTATGGGTCAAGAGACCAAATGTTGGCCCTTGAGATGGGAAGGGAAGAGCAGTTTTCCCATCATCCTCATTATTTTAGGTGTCCTAAGATCTAAGCGTTAAATGTGTGTAGACATGCTGCTCTTACACTGAATGTTGAGTGTCACGCTGTCTGTAAATTGTTCTTCATTGTATGTGGAGACACACGTGAGCAGCTGTTGGTGTATTTCTCGACTGGGAACCACCAGGTAATCGCTCCGCACTGTGACGGTCCCATCAGGGTTACGGATTTGCTGAGTGTTGGATTCCCCATTCAAATCAGTTTCCCATGTGATTACACTAGCTGGTTTCCCATTGGCTGAAATGCATGTGGCAACCGTCATTTTTAGATCCTTAGTTCCTGCGATTATTGAAGGTGTGGACAGACTCATCTGGATCAATGGGCGAGCTGCAGGACAAAGACTGAATTAGAATGATTTTGGAACATTATTACATTATACACTTTATCTTATTTTTTTTTAATCATAAATACATTTTCTGATAAAATAATTTCTGAAAA
>SOMO01000037.1:792471-803754 GCA_028128575.1 Paedocypris carbunculus | reverse complement strand
TTATTTTTTTTAAATCATAAATACATTTTCTGATAAAATAATTTCTGAAAATTTTTTTTTTAAATAAAATAAAAAAATAAATAAAGTAATCGAACAATATTTTGATTTGGACACAAATACTCTGATTGGACAAATGTTTGTGTTTTTCTAATGAAACCTTAAAACAAAATCACTAAGAATTTTCTTAGAGATCATGTCATATCGGTCAAATAAATACAGTATTACAGTAATTGTTTCTATACAAGAAGGCCGTATTACATACCATAAATAGTGAGGTTGACCATGTTCTCCCTGTTGCCAGCTGGGAAGGTGGTGTACTCGCAGATGTAGGTGGATTCATCAGACAGCCTCAGTTTGCTAAACATGATGGTTGTGTCTTCCAGGGATGGTGTGCGCTGTCGAATGGCCGAGTTCTTGAATCGCACACGATCTCTGAACGGCTGCAGCACTGAAACGCCCAAGGCAGGATTTGCGATGGCCACGTTCTGTTTCGAGCCATTGACCAGTTTCTGCCAGGTGACCTGCGAGATCTTCACGGGTGGATTACTGTTGATAAACTGACAGCGTAACTCGATCGTCGACCCCACAAATCCAGCCTTACTGCTGTCCATTTGTACCGTTTGACCATGGACGCCTGAAAATAGACACATTAGTCTCATTCAGGATTTAATTCAGCATTTGAAATGAAATGAATTAAAATGCTTTTATTTGTCCTACTACAATTTTTTTTTTATTCTCCAAAAGTAAGAAAAGGGTCATAGGTTTTAATTACACAATTAGAACCAGACCTTTGTTGGATTAACTAGTCNTCTCACTGGAAAGTAATGAGTTCTATAGTCAGACAAGCATTAACTGGCAACTGCTGACCACGGGCCTTTTTGAGACAAGTCAAAACACAAGCCTAGGATGAGGAGTGATCCATTATCCCAGGGAGACCTTACGTAATTAAATAGTATTCTTTTTATAAAAAAAAACAAGCTACTTACTAAAAATGTACTGTAATATGATTGAAATTATTCAATGTCTTTAAATAAAAGCTTTACCCATAGATATCTAGCACCCCGATGAAAGAATGCTGTTTGGTGGAAGTGTGCAAGGCTTTGTTGATGTGCTCTACAATCCAGTCAAAGAGATGGGCATAGATGTGCTTGGCCAGGGCATCTCGTGCATTGACAGCCTGGGCATGGGACATGTTCTTCACATAAGTCTCAGCAGCGGTCACCAGCTTCCTCCGGCACAGCCAATGCTCCATCTGCTCTTGTTCTATCCCCAGTAGCCGGCAGAAGTGATGCAGATGAGCATCGTCGTTCTATGAGACAATGTAACATTGTTATTGGATGAGTATATTAAGTACAGCACTGACAAGTGCGATCAAGATTGGTTGAAATAGCTACATAAAAATATTCACTATTACTATAGTCAATATTTTGTTTTTATGATTAAAAAGTATATACTGTATATTCCTTTGCATACATATTTTAAATATGCCATTACAGAAATTATCAAAAAAAAAACCCTAAAAAAAAAAAAAAAAAAAAAAATCAATTAATGTGAAAGAAACAAAGAATAGCACAAAATAAACACAAAGCATACATTGATGTGACAGGTCTCCCCATCTTTCACTGAGACAATCGCCACATTCCCCATATGCAAGATGGCTGCAATAATCTTGAAGATGCTCATCTGATGGTTCTCCTTTACTCCTGCACAACAAAAAGTCTTGTTCACATCTCTTTGTATCTCACTGAAAGTTCTGATTTATTATCTTATACTCGTCTATTTCTCACCAAGCATCTTCAGAGCCTGTCTGGTCTTCACTAGGTCCTCAGCGTCATTCACTCCCTCAATAAAAATATTCTCGCCTAAAGATGTGTAGGTAAAGTCCTCTGCGCTGGCTAAAATATTACAGTGAAAAAATGAGCAGGAATGTCAGTGTTAAGTGGACAATGACGACGTACTGTTAGTGGTTTTATTTAATTTTATAATCATATCAAGTATATTGCTTTTTGAAAGACAAAATTAACACGATAACACGATAAAGAACACAATATTTAAATTCCCCAACTGAATAAAAGCACATTTTGTGTTAATGATTCATGACCATATCTGTTTTTCTTTTTTTTTCAGTATTTTATCATTTGTAATTTTTCCAAAACTCTTAATGGGACTCTTACTCAAGGAAAGATCTTTGAACTCTGGCAGAGAGGACGATGCACAGAGCTGGTAGAAGATGTGATAGTTCCTCTCCTCCTCTGCCTATAGAGAAATACACACATTGGTTTTTTTGTTCACATAAGGGCTTAAAACACTTGTTTGGAGATGAATGACACACCTGAAATACAACTCTGGATTTCTCGAGCAGGTACGTCCTCATGTTGGCTCCAATGATGTGATATCTCTTGTCAAAGCCGATTTGAATGTATTTTCCGAAGCGACTGCTGTTGTCATTGCGCGTGGTTTTGGCATTTCCAATGGCCTGATCACAAAACGCTAAGTCACATCCTGGTAAACTCAAACTAGTTAAATGTATTCCACAAATCCTGTTTGGGATAATTACCATGCAGTTGGGTCATTTGTTTGTCTAACGCTTTGAAGATTAAAATTGATCTCTACATTTGTGCACAAAAAGAAAGCTAATTTCTAGAGCAACAATATCTAAATGAACCGAGATATGGCCGCTCTCTTATCATTTCAAGCAGGCCTGATAAATCTTTGGTTTAATTTCACCGCTCAGTGTAATTATGAGGCTGATGATGAGAGAAGCAAAGACAATTTCACCGTCAAACTGCTTTGCGTGGCACAACTTTATCAGACTGATGGCTCAATTGTGGTTTAGTGATCAATAATTGGACAGATATTCGCATTTATAAAATACCTCCATAATTGGACTGGAGGCCAAAACTTTCTCTTCCACGTTGGTGTCACTGGCTGAGCCTCCGACGGTGGCGAAGAAGCGCATGGCATACTTTGCCGAAACCGTTTTACCTGCTCCAGACTCACCGCTGACTATTATGGATTGGTTTTTCTCATCTCTGTAAGAGAACATTGATGTAGTTTACACAAACAGGTATAATACATTATTCTTACGTACAGGGCTGGTTTAAAGTAAATGGCTATCACACACACTCTGTTTCGGCTCTGTTAGCCATCTAATGAAGTGTATTTTTTCCTCTCGAATCACACACCTCAACAAATCGACCTTTAACTGTATCTTTATGTCATCAACAGGCTGTTGAACACAGCTCCCCTGAGAACCACCTCAGGAAACAAAACGCAAACCACAGCAAAGATGTTCTGATGCAGTCCTCAATAATTGCCATGTCTATTTCTAATTTCTGCCATGTCTGAAACCAGGATGTAAGCTTTCTGTCAAACACCAGTTAGATCAATAACCCAAAGTCTTTTTCCCCACTTCTTCTTTTTTGTCTACGGCATGTGTGTCAAACTCAAGTCCCGGGGGCCACATCTTACAATTACACACGGTTCCTTTTATATACAGCTGTTTTTTTTTGTAATCTTTCATATATAATTATTTTACTATAACTCTAAATCTTAGTTTATAAAATAATTTCAACACGACTTGAACTGTGAGAAAGTTTATATGATTATATGAGGACATTCCACAAAGAAAGGCATTAATTCACGATCATCAGACTGTGCTGCTAGCCTTGAAATATTACCGTATCTAAACACTTTAAATTAATACAATGATAAAACAGAATGGGTCTTTCATATAAAAATATTATAATACTGTAAAATGTATAATAAAAGTCTGTACACTCTGAAAATGTAAGCAATAACATATCTGCGAATTAATAGTCTTTATGAATAGCACTAAAGCTACAATACCTGGCCATTTGTTTGTAAGCTTCCTCAGCCACAGCAAAAATATGAGGGTTCATGTCCCCCATGTTCTGGCCACTGTAGGCATTGATGACTTCCTCCCCATAAATCTGCAACTGCTCATATGGGTTGATGGCCACCAGAACAATTCCTAAGAAAGAAAGAAAAGATCAAATGGAGGTGCTTACAATTGATCATCTAAGATCAGATGACAGTGGAAAAAATGTGTGTTTTTCTCAAGTGCATGTTAAATACATTCAGACCCCAGACACTTATTTTGTTATAAAATTATTAACAGTAGAAGGCAGCAGAACACCAGGATTTTTAGACTAGACAATCGGCAAGATTATATTCAAGGTGAAACAGATTGTGTTGAGTAAAGATCCTTGTTTTTGTTAATGGCAACACCCAAGAGTACTACATACTCCCAAAGTGTTGCCACATACCGTGGACTTGCTGCCACAAGAAATTACTGGTAGGAACAAGATGTCTCTCTCTTTGAAACTTCTGTTCCTAGAAACCCACTTATAAAACATCAAGCGTTTTGTTTTTCTCAAATGTAAACTCACCACAGTAGGTGTAAATGTGATTGGACTCCAGGAAGCGGACCTTGAGGTTGTGGAGCACGGCTGGCTCATGGAGATAGCTGAGAGCGGTGAGGTCATTCTCTCCTACCAGAATGTCAGGGTTGCGAAGAAATGGAAGTGGATTGTCCTTGGGACCTATTGAATATTCTAATGTCTACGAGTAGAAAGGCATTACATGTTAAATGTCAACGCTTCGGATGACCTTGCTGATGTTTGCAAATATTAATTTATTTGGCTTCCCACAGATCTAATGAAGTCTTTGCACTTTTAATTGGGCAATTCAAAAACAAAATGTTCTTCTGTAACAATAAAAATTTTTTAGGAGTTTCAGTTCTCTGCATTTTTTAAACTCTTCTTGATTAAGTTGTTCTGCTGTTCACTATATTCTGTCTATGATTTTGGATATGGATTTGAAACAATATTACAAAACCTGAAATTAATGGCCTTATAAGACATATTTTGGAATTAATAACTTAACTAATTACGGTCTTTCAATAGATCATAGTAGAACTTATAATGACTTGTGAAATCATTGAAATGATAAACTCAATAGTAATCTGCTCACCGATTCATCTTCTAACTTCAGATGAAGGATTGAGTCTCCTTCCTTATAATCTTTGATGATCTCTGCTGATCTCCAAACCTCATCAGCATCGGGGATCCAAACCCGAGTGTACTGAAACACACATGAACAACAGTTTAAATCACAGAGAAAAATGATCAAACGTTCCCTATAGATAGGGCATTTTAACCGCAGGCAAGCAGAAAGTAAAACTACAAGACCTTGAAAAAGAATGTAAGAAAAAAAGCCAGAGAACATAAGCTGCTTACAGAGCCGAGACTTTATTAAAAACGTTTTAGTCTCTAAATCCAAACTTGATGAGCTGATTTGGAAGTAATAGATCTGAAACGACACAGCAACATTATTGTTTGGATGGATCAGCTCAATCCTTTCCGGTGACTTCTACAAACTCAACACTGAACTTTGTTCTTCATCATCTTCATATCACGGCCTGTCTTGCTGACAATGCTGTTTCTGATCAGCTATATGCGGCGCGAGAGATACTGTTAGAAAAGATATGAATGAATCCCTCACGAGCTGCAGTTTGACGGCAGCATAACTCACATGACACTTTCACATGGATATCTGTGTATTGAGCGCGAGCCTAATACTGTACCAACAGGATTCGTCATTTATATTATAGGTGTAAGCCAACGCACAACTGATATATATTCATTGGTGACTTTAAGAATAAAAAAAACTAAATCTCCACATCACAAAACAGAAGCGAGCATTTGAATCAAAACAGAATGGAACTAACTGTTACACCTGATCAAAACAAACCTTCACTAAATCAAAGTCTGAAGCGGTGATGTGGTTTATCACTCTGATATATACTTAGCAGATACTCTGGATGTCTTTCAAAGTGTCGTGTATAAAACATTTTGATTGACTTTCAGAACAGCTTCCACGACTGTCTAGAACCCTCACATCACACAGTTAAAATAAAGAACAGTCTAGAACAAAATGTAACTGCAATTCAAACCAAAACAAACAGAATTAAGCAATTAATGCCATTAAAAATAAATGCAATTTTCCCATGCAAAAGGACTGTTCGCGTTTTAGACACTTTGTTATAGTATTGTAAAACATAACATACATGTAATCTCGGTCTTTTTAGACTCCTCAAAACTCAGCCTAACAGGCCAAGTAAGAAGAAGAATATTGTGTCAACAAATAAGATATTGTCACTGATTTGCAAAAGAAAAAGACATTTGTTTAAAGAAACTGGATTTGTGTGCTCCACCGTTCACACCAAAGCTGATAGTTGTTTACCGAAAGAGAAGTGAATGGACTGAAAGAAGATGCGCTCTTCCTCATTAGAGGTTTGCTTGCCCAAATATAGAGGTGTTTCAGTATAGTAGGCCATATGCAAATGGACTCCTGCAACACAAGCCACTTATTTGTTTAGTAAAACATTCTGTGTTCACCTAAACATGAGAGTCCATTACAAAAGCCCCAGTGAAGAATCAGGGGACGCCTGTTTTTGTGTTATAGTAAATGCAGCTCCCATTCCTTTCAATCTACTGTCAACAAAGAGTCGATTAATCAAAGATCAAATTATTCAGATTGGCTTTAGCCCAGTTTTTAAATGTGGAAACCTTAAAATAAGCAAATGCAGAATGTTAAAATGACATTCAGTTGGTTCAGTAGTAAATGATGATTAAGTGTTGCATTTGTTGTAAATAAAAACAACTAGTTTCGGTGTTACCAACTAACTTTTACACCTGATCAAAACCGACTTTAACTAGTTAATTGCCTAATTCAAGTGGTTCATAAAATTGTAATCTTGTTATTTTTTCAACAACACTGAAACTAGATGTGAAAGGAAATCTCCACAAAACCAAAGAAGGAAACATATAAACCCTTCTGTTCTCATTCTGAGCTTCTGAGATTTGATAAGTGTTCCTGGTGCAATTCCAGTCATCGTAATGAAATGAGCCGACAGCGAAGTCACTGTCTGTGTGTGTATTCAAGTCTGTGTACGTACATATATGGGTGTGTGTGTTTGTGTGTGTCATTCTATTTAACTGAAATAAGGAAGTAGAAAAATCTACTCTTAACTGTAAAGCTGCATTAGCGTTGCCTGAATTATCTCGGAGAATGAGTGGAAGCTTCTGGGATCTTCAGAGCGTGAAGGCCACAGATACTTGAAAGAACACTGCTGTGTGGGGAGGGAGTCAGTTGAGAGGAACGGACTTGCACGACTGGTTCTGCTTGACTTCCTAAGAGCTACATAATAATGAAAACCGTGTCCACGTCACATATTTACCTGCGAGAGTCTGACTGCAGCCTGGTCTGATTCGGAAAAATTAAAACAAAACAAAACAAAAAAACCTTCAAGTATATGACTTGACCAAGGACATAAACAATCAATGAAAAACTTTATAAATTGTCTAATGTGAATTAGAGTAAGGACCACGTTGGTTTGCATTTAGTTCACATAAGTCAACATGAAATAAAGCAGATTGAACTAAGTGATTGGCAAAAATACAGCCAATTTTTCAAGTTTAAAAAGAAATGGTAATATTAAATATTTATTTGCCGTAAAGCGAATGAGTTGAGATGTTAAAACATAGAAATAAAAAGTTGTAAACATTACGGTAAATGTTATTTTTTGCGTCACAACACATTCTTCAATACTGAGCAGGAAAGGTTATGAAATAACTCAGTCTTTCAGCAGTTCACACCCTGATTACTGTCAGCAAAACCTTAAAAGCACACAGACAGACAGATCAGGTGTTTCCGAACTTTTGTTTTCCCCCTTGGCGAGTGATCTTTGTCCTGATGACTGTCCATAAAGGGCTGTATGCCGGCCTGATTCAGTGAAATGTGATGCCACCTCCAGCCATGAACAAAGACAGCCTTGGTGGCAGTGAAGAAAAGGTGAGATCTTTCAACTAAATGGTCAGCAAAAATAGAATTGACCTAAAAAAAGTTTCATAATTGCCTTACATAACTATAATAACAAGGTCATTACTGTAATAATGCGTTTTACTTTAACATCATCTATAAAAACAACAGGTTTCAAAACAATATATTTTAAAAGTAAAACTCCCTATATAATGCTATATTATAGTATTCATATAAACATTAAGATTTACTTTCCGATCAAATTATTTGGTAATGTTTATTTAAATCTACTTTTTAAATGACATTTTTCATATCAGTAATGAAGACTCAAGTGTTGAGATTTTAAAAAGTTATACACCATTACACCCATCAGAATCAAAAAATTGTTGAGAATTTATTTTGTGTATTAATTTTAAAAAATTAATACACAAATTAATAGCATCTCTTTATTCATATTCACTTCAGCTTTGTCCTTTTGGCCTCATTTGTGCTGATGTAGCCAATAAAAGTTGTTAAATAAACAAGAACAGGCCATGAATCTCAAAAGCAAAGCAGCTAAACACTGTAAATCTCCAGATTACAAGCCCAGGACAGCGTTTCCGCTGTTAATCAGATTGTTCTTCTCGTCCCTCTTAAACACTCTTGTCTGTATCAGTTACCTAAGCAGCAGCAGAAGACAATCCGCGCAAGGTAAACACAGCCCATCGATGGGAAGTTCCCGTCTCCCTGGACTCACGTGACTTGTAACATCTTCCGCCGAGAGACCTGGACGGCACGATGACGCAGCACACAAAGCAATCGGAAGTGAAGCAAACTGCAGAAAGAAGTTAGACCCAAGTGGGTCTGCCCGCAGGAGAGACATTGTGCCCCTCACATCTAGGACGTGTTGAGGTCAATTGAACAAAGGAAGGGGTCGAGGCTCGGGCAGGGGGGCTTTGTGCTCCAAACTAATCCTGTACCACCAAACAAAGCCACAACAGCACAACAACAGACTTCATGGTTACTTACATGGGAAAACACTGTGCAGTTTTTTTTTTTTGTTTTACTGTATTTCATTTTCTAATTCATTTCCATCTCTCTAACTTTCCATCTATTAAGTTTCTTTATTTTTCCCCATCCAGTTGTCCATCGATTTCGCTCTCTCTCTTTATCTCTATCAATCTGAAATCTTTTTCATTCATCAATCTGCAAATCTCCACCTCTCTCTCATTTTCTGTCTAACTGTAACCAATCATATCTCTCTCTCTCTTTCTGTCTAACTGTAACCACTCATCTCTCTCTCTCTTTCTGTCTGTCTAACTGTCCCCACTCATGTCTCTCGCTCTCTTTTTCTCACTCACATCTCTCTGTTTCTAACTGAAACTTCTCTCTCTCTCTCTCTCTCTCTCTCTCTCTCTCTCTCTCTCTCTCTCTCTCTCTCTCTCTCTCTCTCTCTGTAAGAAATTAATACTAAATAGTAAAAGAAAACAATTTGTGTTCAATGAGAAAAATGCATTTGCAGAAAAAGCAGGATAAAAAATGAATTAGATAACAGACGGAAAAAAAAACATGTAAATCTTTCGAAAAAATGTATAGGCATTTATTTTAAAGCTAGTTAGAACTTGGTTAGTAACCAAGTGTTACAAAAAAAAGCAGATGGCAAATCTGCTCTCTAGCCTGTATCCAGATTATCAAAAACCAGATTATGAGGTGTTTAATTAGGAGATGAGCATTTCAACATATTATTAAGGTGATAACTGGGTCTGCCACAAAAATCCTGTTGAACAAGGTCAGGTCTGACAACCCCCACCAGCAAATAACCTACAGCCAGGAGCAGCTCAAAATATAACACTCAAATATAAAAGTCATGCACTTATTAAGACATTACTGATTAGATATTTTGCAATTTCTGAGAAGTCATTTTAAACCACAGGTCAACAAAGCTAAACGTATTTTAATACTTTTGTTTGTGTATAATTAAAATAACTAAAGTTTGCGCCAATAATTACCAATTAAATATTTGTTTATTGTATATGTTTATTTATATATATATAGTCTTCAGACTCAAGGTTATTAGGGTAACTATGCGTTTTCAGTCACTGGTTGGGAGGGTTGCATAATGGAGGAAACTCTGGGTCAGTTCTTTGTTTACAATTTGAAAGACCTATAAATAAACTTATAAAAAAAACTATTCATGTAGAACAATCTAGAGGCCTTTACCTCATTAATAAAAGAGTTAATCTGATTAATCCATCAACAATTTGTTAAAAAACGATTGCACACGAAGTCCAAAACAACGGAATCACAGCCACCACCGATCAGCTGGATACATTATATAAACATTTCGACTTGTGAAACTTAACATAGAACCACAGTCGCTATTAAATATTATCATTAATTATACTTGGAATTAAAAACATCGACATAAACAAAACAAGGCAGCGCTCGTTCACACGCATCGGCATATAGAAAACAGTGACCGCTTAGGGTCGTGTCTCGAAACACATTACAACACCTACTGAAACGGCAACCTGTGGCGTCATGGCCGCATTAGTAGGTTTGGGAGGATGCAGCCTATGTAGGGGGCGCACTAGGATTTGAAAAACGGACACGACCCGAAACCACCGATTTAGACCGAAACTAGCCGAAAGTTACACACCTGTCTTCGTCACAGACCTGTTTCAAAATAACGTCAATAGAACCAAAACAACTTATAGGTTTCAAGTATATAACGATTGTAAAAAATACATTTTAATTACGTGGTTAAAATTGTTCCAGGTAAAAAAAAAAAAGAAATCCCGAGGCTTCTATAGATAGGTGAGGAACTGGGACTTCCGTTTACAAGCGCAACGACAGTGACTTAAATTACCTTTAAAGTCTATTTTATATTTTTAGTTCCCGTTCTTCATAAAAGTATAAAAACACACATAGAATTCACAAATAGAACATACCTTAGAATAGAGTTCAGTCACCGACATGATCCCAAACAACTCAACCTTGTCACATTAGAACATTAAAAAGTGAAGTATATCCTTCCAAAGACGATGGTATTCCCAATAATTCGAATAATCCTGGTTTCTTGTGCTCGGTCACCGCTCCATGTCGTTCTGTAGTGCTGGTTTGTACTTTTGAACTCCCTCTGATGGGCTAATGTTAGCGCATTAGCCGCGCCTCATCTAGGCAGGTGTTTGTCTCCATAATTGAAGAAGAATTTGAAACGCCTCTCTTTTCATCTGCTGTTCTTTTTAAGTTAATTAAAATTAACAGTATATTATATGACTGCCACCGAGCTGCAGACAGGGTCCAACAAGAGACGAGTGCGTGTTATTGGAACATGCAGCGGCAGAGAAGTTGGTGCCCTCCCTTCCTCGCGTCTCCATAGGCTCGATCATACTGACGGACCTGACCGCAGTGGGAAAGGATCGGGGACCCACACACTTTAGCGGTTCTTTAGCGACA
>SOMO01000037.1:771215-786848 GCA_028128575.1 Paedocypris carbunculus | reverse complement strand
GCTGCATAACATCACAAGCTCCCCGCGACATTCACTTCACAACAGTGGCTCTTAATAGAGAACAGTCTCTCTATTCTTACTCCGTTTGAGCAGCAAACTAAAGGGATCAGCTCATCTGATGCGTCTGTAGCGAACGTTATTACTTTTATCGCACGGTAAAAACTATGAAAAGTCTGCGCTTGGAGTCTGTCAGCGCACGATCCGTAGAAAAATGTTCGAATCCTCTGCACTTCATCGCGACTGTACTTGATCCGCGTTATGAAGAGCAGCGCGCGCGAGAAATAATACCGGCACCGGTGCACACAACCTTAGTTTTGGTAAAGTTAGTACACCATCATAGCAATAAATGCAATTTTTTCGGTTTTCAGCCAGGCTTTCCTCTTTTCCGGTTTTCGGTTTCGGCCAAGATATTTGATTTCGGTGCATCACTAGTTACTACTTTTTTATCTACAGGAGTAAAAAGGCTAAGTGACTCTCCTGTAACCAAGATGCTTCGTTCCGACTCGGATGTTTCAAAACTGAGACATAGAAACAGGTAAGAGCCTTCATGGCGAGTGGTTTGTACTGGCATCCTGAGCATCTTGTGTTTTCAGCGATGAGCGAGCACAGATCTCCAGCTCTCAGCCAGAGCCACAGGCAGTTTGGGAAGAGGAGGCTGCTGTCATTCACTCAGATGTCACTGTTAGCTTTTCGCAGCCTACCTGTCCTGACCACATGTTGCTGAGCAGTCAGCTGCTTGGCACTCCAGGTGCTAGCCAGGTAGTTAAGCTTTATTTTTCATCAGAGTACATTATATATGAATAGATCTATATCTTTGAGACATTGTCTTTCTCAGAACCCTTGGCAGAGGTTGGTCAAGAGATTGACCAGATTCTTTACCACCGTGAATGTAGAAGAATCTTGCCTTGCTCTGCGGAATGCCTGCACAAATATGGGTCATATGTGGAAACAAAACAATGACAAACAGGTAACCTGATAATGAAACATTACAATGAAATTTCTTAAATCTCTTGAATATAGCAGTGAATCATTATGGTCTCTCAAATCACAGGCAACAGTATCAACTATGGACCGACGCAATAACAAACTGATCTTCAAAGTTCACTTCCTGGAAATGGAGGAGCGCATTTTGGTCGATTTCCGCCTGTCTAAGGTAAAAGCACACTCGTGTTGCTATTTTAGTAAGTTAAATATGTGACTTAGTTAGAAATAGAATCTTGCTGGCTTTTGCTAGATCTCTCAGTTACATTATATATGCTTTTTACTAAAAATGTATTTATTTTAAATATGGGTGCATGATTTCTAGGAAACACACATACATGCTTCTGATAATATTGCACCATGTGTTTCTTAAAAAGTAAAAGAAACAAATGATAGAAATAATTACGAATGCAAATGTAGTCCAATCCATCACATTACGGTAAGTCACATGACCACGTACGCCATTTTCTTACATCATTACATACATTGCACACACAACTGATCCAATTATGAATTATGAGACACTTTTCTTAAACAATAACTTGCCTCTTTTTTATTTACTTATAGGGGGATGGTTTGGAGTTCAAGAGAATATTCATAAAGCTGAAACAGAAATTGTCAGAAATTATTAATAACCAGAAGTTTCTGCCTTCAGCTTAGTATGTGACGTAGATTTTGTTTACTTGTGTGCTCACGCACAAAGATCCACAAAGAGTGACTGACATTTTGCTTGAGTTTATCACAAGTGTCAGATTTGTAAATGAAGCTTTTTTTTTGTTGATTTGTTATCGTGGAAGTACTGTATGAAGCATCTTTGGTCTTTTATGTTGTTCTGAAAATATATCACGTTTTAAATGTTATTAAATAAATACATTTTACTTTATATGTATGGTGTATAAATGCTTCAGCAGCACCTAAAGGAATATTGTTCTGTCATTTACAAACCTGGATACAGATAGAAGTTTAGACATTGTCAGTCTTTATTTTAACTTGAAAGCTCAGAAATGAAGATTTTGCTTTTAACAAACTGTTTTTAATTACATATCTCCAAATAAGTTTTAATAAGTTAATCTCTAAACATAAACCAAATTGTTCAGCATCAGCATTTACCATCAAAGCTTGATGGAACATTGATCTTGTTAGTACTGAATACACCATCTATAAAAGTACATGGCATTTTTCTTTAATTAGTGTAAAAAAACAGTTTCACAATGTTTTCACCAATTTGCTTACTCTGTTGGAAATAAAAATGTATCTTTTACCCTACAATTGCATCATCCTGTAGTAAATTTACGGTATCTTGAAATGGGATTCTGATGAGCTCTGTCTTTAGCTTGAAGCCATGACGGTTATAGTTACGTTGACTGGCTCCTCGCCTGGGGAAAGGTTTGTAGGTGTTGCACTTGGCCTTGGCAGTACCATAGATGGCTCTGAAATACAGAAAACTATATTATGATATATGTACGTATGCTACGATATAATTTAATTGTATGTAAATTATAAAAGGTACCTGGGCTGGCGGACTGGCTTGGCCCCGCCTCCCTTCCTGCTTCGGTTGTTCCAGCAGCCTCATCTTCAGGGAAGTTGATATTCTCTCTTGATTGGCTATTCTGCCTGAGGTCAAACAAGGTCAAGATAATAAACTTCTTAGAAACCGTTCATGTTAGAACATTAAAAAGTCAGTGGCATCTATCGCTTCTAAAAGCAAAATGATGAAATATCAGCAATATAGTTGTTATACATACCTTCCAAAGATCAAGTCATGTAGGCCTGTAGATGCCATAATCAGCATTAGCATTTAGCATTTGTTTCTCAATAGCATTAACATGTAGCATGATATAAAGGTTTAGCAATAAATGCAACTCACGTGGGTTATTGTTGCGATTTCGTACCACATACATGAAGAGCAGGACAGTGATAATTGTGGCTATGATCATGCCCCCGATGGCTGCCCCGATCACGGCAGGGTAGGCATTGAACGGAGGATCAGCTGGAAGATAGCATAACTTTTTCAGCTTTGTGTATCTTTCACATTTTACATTATTTACATCATGAATTTTTTGATGCTAATGACATCTTCAATCAAGAATTTACACAGTACTGGCTACAAAGTATAACCTTTGATGTTCTGGTAAGTTGGTAAAAATTTTAATATTTAGATTTTGTAAGTATCTTATCAAACACAAGATGAATAGATATAGTAATGGCAGGACAGGTGAAAGGGCAATTTCAAAGGCAGGACATGTAAGAGTAAAAGAATAGTTGTGTGTGTGTGTAGATGTGGAAGTGATTGTGCTTTTCACCTGAACAACAAAACAAATACAAAAGAATTAGTGCAATTATTTTTTGTATAAAGAAGTGATTGTCAAACAAAACCTCTCCTATTTTAAATATCATGAAAGGGTGTCTAATCTGTATTTGTGCAAAATATGAAAAACAAAAACGATCCAGCTTTGTGTGTGCACTAAGAATGAAATATTCACGGCATTTTCTCTTCTCATCACTTCTCACCTGGACTCCTTTTCTCCGAAGGGTGGCCGATGGTGCGATGGTTAAAGGCGGTAATACGAAACGCATAGCCTCCTGTGGGGTCCAGACGGTTGACCTGATAGCTTCGAGAATCAGGCTCCAGATCCGCCTGTTTTATCCAGGGATGATCCGTGTTTCGTCTCTTTACTGTTTCTGTGATCCTCTGGCGTTCAAGAATGAACCCAGTGAGCTCTCCATCCATTTGGAGCTGCCACTCCAGGGAAACATCGGTTCGCTGGCGACTTGTGTAACTGATTTTGCTGATGGTTATGTTCGGAGGCATTGGGTATCCTAAATAAAAGCGTAAGTTTATTTATGTGTATTTGAGGTGTCATATTTACATTTATTCAGTTTGACTGGTGCCATGACAACATACAAAACAAAACATACAATTGCAGTTACGTTGATGAAAAGAGACAGCAATAAAGTGACAATGACATTCTTTTGCTTACAGTCACATCAATGACCCATAAAAAATTATGTTACCAAACAATTTTGATTCTTGTCCAACAAAGATTAGATTAGATTAGATTCAACTTTATTGTCATTGTTCAAAGTACAGAGTCAATGAAATGCAGTGTGCAAAAAAGATGGTTTCTGAACACGCTGATGTTTTAGGCATGACTGCAGCTTAGACGAAAACAAATATTTGTTTATCAGAACAAAAATGGTCTTACTCTTCACCAGAAGCATAATAGGGATCTCTGCTCCTCCAACAGCATTGATGGCTGAGCACAAGTACTCGCCACTATCCTTCTCACTGTCGGTTTCTCTCACGGTCAGGTTGGTCCAGGCTGCAGCTCGTTCCAGAACATATTTCTTGGGCACGTCATTCACGTGCTGTTTCTGGTTGTTGTACCAGGTGATCTCGGTAACCGGGTAGTTCCTACTCAAGATACAGGTGAGCTGAACGTCACTTCCTTCGTAGACGGAAATCATACTGCGCTGTGTGACTAAGACCGGCGCCTCTGAAAATGAGAAATAAATTCTAGATTCCACTAACCCAATAAATAAAGACAATAAGGAAGCATTGCATACCTAGCTTTAGCACACAGCGCTTGGTCTCCTTATTTAAAGGATGTCTTGCATGGCACACAAAAGCCTTTCCACTATACGTAGCACTTGACTTCAGAACCATGATATTGGAGTTCTCCTCAGATGAGCCTTGCATGTCTCCAGAGTTGGAAGCCCACCACAGTAGGGCTCGGGGAAGCCCACCTTCCCAGGAGCAGGACAGCATTAAATACTCATTGTTTCGGGTTGCGTATGCAGAACACATTGGCTCCCCATTGGGCATCCCTGGAATAATTCAAATATTGGTAATTTTATCATCACTAACTATATTGGCTTTCAGTTGCTTACATGTTCTGGAGCTACAGCTCTTTAATTCTTTTGTTGCCACATGGGAACCTTGACAGGTAAAGACAGAGTTGTTGGCAGTCCCTTCACCCTTCTGAATCTTAGTGATGTTTGTGGTTGCCTCGGTCTCGTCTCCAAGCACATACGGACTCCATCTTAAAGAAGCTGCAGGGACACCACCTTCCCAGGAGCATCGTAGGGCCAGGTCAGTGTAATTGTTTGCTGGGAGGATGGAACAAGATGGAGCGCCATCTGGAGGATCTGTGGGCACAAAACCATTGTGTAACAGAGCAGTGAAATAGAATCTGGGTAATTTGGGCAGATTAAAGAAACTGAGAGAGGCAGAGAAGCGCATGTTAATTTGAGCCGAACGCAGAGGTCAGATCCGGTGACTATAATTTATCTAGGTAAAGTCGGAACGTAACTGTAAGAGGGTTTATCTAACAGGAAGAATGAACATCATTCATGGAGCCAAGCAATCAAAACTGATCTAATTCAAGTCAAATTTTAATACAAAAAAAATGGATTTAGAAGTTCAAAGTTGGTCCATGAATCGATGCACATTTAAGTCATGAAGGGGCAAATAAGGACTTGACAAAACAAGGACTCTTAGCTTTTCTCGACTTGTTATAGCACAGAAGCCATCACACTGTCTGTATACCTTCAGCTCCCAGAACTCACTCATCAGTTCCTCCAGATGCTGGTCCTCACCCGGCCGCTCTGGAAGCCATTGCTTATGTAACTGTCGGTGTATGTGTGTCAGTGTTTGAGAAGAGGTGTAAAAGGAAGCACAGGCACGAAACTTAAGAAGGAAACATGAGGAAGCTGGAAAACTCTACTATGACTGGTAGAAGACACAGCAATGATCCGCGGAGGGGAGAGTGAGACTCACAGTAGACGGTGAGGGTGATGGTTTTCTTGGATCGGGTGTTGAGGTAAGTGTTCTGAGCCAGGCACGCGTAATGGCCGGTGTGCATGCGTAAGATCTTGGTGATGGTGAACTGCGGGCCAGTGTAGACCTGGGAGTTGTTGTAGAACCAGACGTACTGACTGGGAGGATTGGAAGAAGCTTGACACAGGAGCGAAACCGTCTCTCTTTCCAGTGCAGAATACCCACGTTCTGTAACGGAGTAAGGAGAGACGTCGATCTGAGGCACGTCTGGACCGTCTGAAAAGACCAAGTGTGGTTGGATTAGCATGACGTTTCCTAAAAATCGATGTCAGGACAAATCAGTCTCTCACATATGATGTCGAGCCAGACTCGGTCACTGCGCTGCTGGTTGACCAGGTTGCTGGCCAGACATCGGTACCAGCCAGTGTGGTTTCGCGTGACATCAGTAACATTGAAAAGGTTGTTGTTGTTGATCTCTGCCACTTTGGTGACAACCGCTTCCCGGCTTTCCTGCTCCCAGATGTACAATATGGGTCCAGTGCCATTTTCCAGGCCACAACGCATGGTCATCGACGTGCCCTCCACTGGTGAGGAGTCACTCATGACTATATAAGGTTTAGTCACTGGCACTGTATGGAGTAATTTCAAAGAATAAAACTGTTAAAAAGATAAAGACAATTACAAATGTTTATATCTTTCATTTAAGATTTTTTTTTTTTTTTCAATTTACAGTAACCATTTCCTCCCTATCTGCAGGGTCTGTCTTAGGCCTCCACGTGCTCGGCAGTCGCCCGAGGCCGTTCTTAAAGATTGATGTAAGTTACATAACTCTACTACTACGCTTTATCAACACTGTTTGATGTATGGGCGTGATGTTTTTGCTATGACCTATTAGTAACTTAGGAAATCATCAAGGGCAGTTTGACTGGACATTCTCCAGGGAACATAACAGAGAAAGTAATGGCCGCTGACTTCTTTCCACGTAATTCTGTTGCTTACAATGCTTTTGTTCCTTTGGCAGTGGACTTTTTGAACTCCACTCATTATCGCGTCTTATTTACATGAGCATTTTTGCACTGCCTTTTTCAACGTAAAACGCACAATCCAGGCGCTAAACCAAAAAACAAGATAGACAATGCAGCCTTTATGGAAATACAAAATTACAATTATTCCTCACATGGGCGAATGTTCAGATGAGATGACCTCAACAACTCACCTAAGACACGTAGATGAACATAGTAGTAATATAGCTTGGCTCCATCCACAGTATCATATAGAGCCTGGCAGGTGTAAACACCTTCTGCAGCCATAGGAAGCTTCTCGATGGACAGAGAGGCACTGTTGCTGATAACGGTCAGGTTGCCCAAGTCTGTGACTATTTTCTGCAATTTTGGACCCTTCCCAAAGTTGTAGACTACAGCTCGTATAGTGTCTGTCCCCGGTTGAGTGAAGCCCCAGATGTAAACGTCAGGCAAGGTCGGGCCACACTCCAGAATCACTCCACGTCCAACCACACCATTGGTCCATGTGTCACTGTAAACCACCTGCCCAGTGTCCAAAATGTCTACACCTAGGTGAGAAAGCGCTTACTGTGAAGGATTAAGTCTCTCAGTTTTAGTGGAAAGTTATCAAAAAGCAGGAAGTCTAACTATTTAAAACCAACTGGTTTCTCACATTGCAACACAATTATTAATATCATAATTGATAAAAAATAGAAATTGGAATTTCCAGAAAAAGCTTGTCAACGTGTCCGGCTCCTGAAGTTGTCACATGTGGCCCACTCTTTTTTATTTAGAATTCAGAACCATCAGTTTGTCTTTTTGGAAGAAGAGTTTTGAATCTGACAACCTTCAGTCATTGAATTTGTAAAAATTGTTTAAAATGACCACATTGTCATTGCAGGGCTTCATTCCTAGGTCATTTTTTCACATTACAGAAAATCTTCAAAATTAAATAATAGTTTTAGGAATAAAAATATTTGAATCGAGGTTTGTCAACTAGACTCTTTTTAAAAGTCCATATTTAATTTCATAAATGTTGTGGCCTGTGAAACTCAGTTTAACCCACATATTAAGAAAGGTTGAACACCACTGGTTAAGATATACGCATCTGCTAAATGTGACGTAATGAAACATCTAACAAAGTTTAAAGTTGTCAGTTTCTTACCTTGAAGAAAGAGGGGCAGAAAGAAAACAGCCAAACAAATATCTGGAACCCCTAAAACGCTGTGTACCATTGTGCCATGACTCTCAGGTGTCCGAGGCCTCGACCAGGATGCAGAAAGTACAAGGCAGGTCCACTAAAAATAAAAAATGATGGGCGAATAAACGGCACGTCTTTCACCTGAGCTTATGGTCAGCGGTGGAGTCCACAGACTGTCAGGGAAGTAGGCCAGCAGGTCTCTCTAAACTGATTTGGCTTGAATAATTCACAGACCTTCCGCTCTGCCCATAGGAATCCAGGAGAGTGGGCCAGTAAGGCACGGTTTAGGATGACACAGTGATAACGGTGTCTCGTCTATTATTAAAGATAGCTGGATGGGTGGCAGTTCTAGCATTCCGTCACATTAGAAAAAAACATTTTCAGAGTCTCAGGACAATGACTTTTGTCATTGGATTAATATGATTTAATCCAGTGAGATTAGAATTCTAAACATCTGAAGACCATTTTGCCGTATTTAATTGATAAAACGATTCTAATTGTTTCCAAAGAAATTCTGACTTGTTGCAGTTGATGTGAATTCAAAGTGAATTGAAGTTTTAGATTTCAATACAAAGTAGGTAAATATTTTTGGGCTGGTATCTACTCATGGCGGACTTCCAAATATTATATTAGTGTTGGGATTTTAGGTTTAGCTTGTGGATTTATAACCTGAATAGATGAAAAGTAATCAGATTCCTGCTTTTGATTCTGTACTGCACTCTCTCTATCCTTCTCTCTCTGTCTCTCTCTTTTCCTTTCCCCATCTTACTTGCATTCTCTTTACTCACTCATTCTCATGTTATCAATCAGTCTCCCTCCTCTCCCTCCTCTCTCTCTCTCTCTCTCTCTCTCTCTACCTCATCCATCATCCTCCACCCCTTTCCTTCTGTTCCTGCTCTTATTCTCTTTATTCCATGCTCTCTCCACACCGTATTTGAATGATACCTTGTATTTTTCCTCTTTTCTTTTCTCTATTCTTGCAGTTGGTGTCTACCTCTTTTTCTAATCCCCCTCTCTGTCTTCCTTTCTCTTAGACTTTATCTGCATTTATATATCTCTCCTTCTATCTTTCCCCATTATTTATATCCCACTCTCTGTTTCTCTCCTTCTCTCTCTTCATCTTGTACATCTCCTTCACTTCCCTTTCTCTCTGTTCTACTCTCCTCTCTCTTCTATTCTCTCTTCCTCTTGCTCTCTTTTCTTCTCCCCTTTCTCTGATCCACTCCTCCTATCTCCTATCCTTATCTCTTCCTCTTTTACCTCTGTTCTTATCTCAACCCTATTTCTTTCTCTTTTCCTCTCATTCTTTCTCTGAGTGTGAGTCATGTTTCTTTTCACTCCACTCAGCGCAGCCACACAGAATAAGTCAAGTGCCTATTTACATTCATTTATGAGCATCTCCTGTTACTCTTCCACGCAAAGTGAACAAACACACCCGTACAGATACTCGAGCACGCAAGAGTGCACAAAAGCTATGTGTGGATTACAGCTAGATGGTTATGACTTCAGTGATGACACTAACCAATGATGCTTCTGTTAGGATTCTGTCAGACTAATCGTGTGACATCTTATAATCCGTGTTACGGTAACTGATGATTAGTTTCCTTTAACTAAACCACTTTATCAGTCCTTTTATGCTCCGACAGATGGAGAACAGTATCTATAAAATCTGTAAACATTCTTAATCAGATTAGATTTGTAAATCTAGATTAATCCACAGCATTACTTCATTTATATCATTATACAATATGTTGTGCTAAAAATGAAACAGTGAGCGACTCTATAGCTTTTTGAGATTCAAAATTATCACCGGAGTCAAATTATTTATTACAAAATATTCCAAAAGAGAACACAATGTACATTCAAAATTTTTCGGAACTGAAAAACAAAATCTTGGGTCCAGTCTTCTGTAGGCTATTTAAGCTTTTGCATTGAAGTTTTAAAAAATACTGTAGTATATAATGAAAGTTACGTAACCCCGCATAGTCTTGTGGCATTTTGCATGAATATCACAAGTTGTAATGTAAACAATAATAAAAATACAAGACAATTAACTAAGACAGATCCAAATTCTAAAATAGTTTCTCTTACACTTTCTAGTGTTCATGTAAAAAAAAAAAAAAAACATAACACCACATATTTATTTACAGCACAGACACGTTATTAAGACTATACAGAGAACAATTGCATGTATTGGTCATGAAAGTCTCTATTATGAAAGCAGCAAAACACATTAAAAATGCAATTCCCTAATGAGAAAACAACGGAGGGATGCATAACTGCAGAATACAATACTCAACACAGACCTGTTGTGGACGGGACCACTGACCTATTTTGACAAAGCCAGAACCAGATTTATCATACAAAAAAATCCTAATCTGTTCTTCTTTACAGATTAAATCAAAGTCGAGTTGCTTTTAGAAAAAAAAAGAAAAACAATTAAGTAAATCCAATTTTCCAGAAACGTTTTTTTTTTTTATAGAATTTAGTCCAATCCAATGGCTTTGTGAGAGGCCAAGTTTGAACAACCAGCCCGTGGATATTTTTGGACCAAACACTTCCTGTTTTTTCCGCACATTATTCTAATCTGCATAATATGAAAAAAAAAAAGTATAAATGAATTGGGACAATCACAGATGCACAGAAAATGATGCAAATGTATTCATACATACTGCTCTTTAGGGAAGGTGTATGAGGAGATGGGGCCGGGGGGCGAGGGGTAAGTGAACACGGCGGTCTGGTTGCTGTGAGGGGTGTAGGGGTTCTGGGGCAGGAAGGTCAGTGGAGGTTGAAGGGGAGGAGAGTGCTGCTCCAGATAATCCTCTTTGTTACAAGCCAAACGGTAGCTCACGTAGTCGGCCGTGTTTGGCAGCTCGTCGTAGAACCTCCCGGGGCTCTGTGGGAAAAGCAGCGGAAGGTCAGACCGACATAACGAGAGAATAGGCGCTGTGTATATTTAATGAGGGCGTCTGAAACAAGGCCGCCGACGTCACCCTGATATTACGCCTGCTGGTGCCGCTGACATGCTCAAACCCGAAGTTATAAATGAACCAGTATTTTTCCCAGAACACATCAATGTTTAAAAAGACGCCTGAGTTCAAGGTTGTTCGGAATGTTGGCGACGAGATGTGAAAAGGGTGCTTCTGTGTAGCTCTGTTAGTCGAACATGGCATTAATATCACAACAATTGCGAGTTTTTTGTCCCTGGAAAAATAAAAACTATTATCAGTTAGGGTTACTCCTAGGGCAACTTGCTTTAGGTAATGCTGGATTATTTGTATTATTAGAACAATAACTCGTTGTTTCCTCTCGTCGCCACTAGACGGCGCTGTTCGCCCATTATCGTCGAGGCCGCATGCACTTCAGTTTTATCATTAATGCCTCAGTAGCTCTATTCAGGTCAGCAGCCAGACCGGGCTGCATTAGTCCGTCTTTTCATCAGATAAAATGGTCAGAAACTTAATTGGCATTTCTGTGGGTTGACTGAGTGCTCTCTTACCTGGAAGTCATCAGCTGCCTTCTTTTTAGAAGATGAATGCTTTTTGTGGGTAGGCGATGAATTATTTCTGCAACAATAGAGAGGAACATAAAAACCTCTTAAAAGTCACTTCCTGGAACTATCTGAAAGTTCATACATGCCCCTTATCCGAACAACCGCAATCAAGGAGTTTAATAGCACACACACACACACACACACACACACACTCACGCTCACACTCAAAACACATGCAACAAACTTATACTCGGCTTAAAATAGAACTTCTACAAAGTGATTGAGATTTGAATAAACTTACGAATCATTGTTCGACCCCGCATGCTTTTGCCGCTGCTGTTTGTTGACCAAATATATAGTAAGAGCTATACTGAGGAGGATGCCCAGGGCGATCACCCATCCAAGGACACCCATCACCCTCTCCGCCGCACTCAGTGGCTGGGGCATTTCTGTAGGAAACATGAACCATGCGGATCTCTTTGGAGTTTTGGACCCATCATCATTTGCCTTTTTTAGATGAACTTCCATGTCCATGCCTCTAAAACACACCACTGCTCTGGGAAATCTGGTGCAGTTGAATTCGAGAAAACGGTAATTTACTTATTTGGTGCATGAGAAAAAAGAAAAAGGCTGGAACAAAAGAACGAGAAGAAAAAAAACACATCCGGCCGGCATTAGCATGCACGGCCTTCTTTTGTGCAAACTCATACCAACAAACCGGACTGTCATGAAAGGTATTCGTGGGAGCTTTCCTTTACGGCATTGTGTTTAAAACAACAATGATGTCAATGCCAACCAATCAAAACCAGTGCTGGACGCTCTAATGGTTGCATGAGAAGAGATGTTAATGGCATAACATACAATAGACAGTCTCAGACCGCAAAGAACGTCCAGGATCAGATGACCTTAACGTACCACTCCATTTGCCCTACTTGGAAAACGGAGCTTTAATTTTTATTTTATTATTTAGTTGGTATCATATTGTGCCGCAATGAGCATTTTCTTAAATATACACACACTTCACAAGACATTTACACGTGTGCTTTTACAATAAATAGAAACATCAGAGAACATCGTAGATCTGATATGGCAGCACAAGAAAGCAAGCACATGTACACCAAGCTTTAGCTATGACGTTGTACACGTCTACCATGATAACATATGATCCATGATAACAGATCTGTTTTCGCAGCAAAATCATGTTCACAAGGCTTAAGACAAAAAACTTGTAAATTGGTCATTGTGCTTTATCTTAGCATATACATTACTGTAGCTGTAAACAACCAGCGAAACACCAATAAATGTCCATCCCTGAACGTTTAATTTAGTTCCTCTGCTTTTTACATATTTTTAAGCCATTTAAGCTTACGACACAACATCCTTTTTTTTTTTACAATAAACTGTCCTTACGTTTCGTAGTGCAACTAATGAGGCATGCAGTAGACGTGGAGATGACTGTTTATCTACATCTGTTATTCATATTGTGACTTTAGAGATGGTATTTGACAATGGCTGTGTGGAGACGTACAGTTTATTCTCAGTGTGGGCTAATGAGACCCCTGGGTAGCGGCCAGAATGTCACTGTTTCAGTAGTTTTGAAAATAAAGTAAACAAACCAAATATTTAAAGGGCACATACACAAAATAAGACTTCCACAAGCATGGATTATAATCCAGATGATCTAAAAATACAATGGCACAATCCACACCATTCATCTTGATGTTAATTTTAGCTTTTTGCTTTGCTAATGTTGCTATGCTTTAACATATTTGCTAGTTCTGGGTTAAGGTTTTTTCATGCTAACCAGTGTTTGGAAGTAGCTGCCTTGGAAAAACAGCTGAGTTGATAGGCTCCAGATAGTCAGCTCTTCACATTTACAAACAAAGCAAACATGGAAAGTCTTATAAATATTTAGTCAGTCATTGGTCAGAACAGTCATTGGTCATCGTGTCCATTTTTAATTCCAGGCCTGTTTCCGAAAGACGAAGATGGTACTTAAGGATGCTGACAGGAGGATTGATGAAGAAGTCCAGTTCTTGGAATTCTACACATACCACTCTTCTTTTGAAATGATCGACCCATCCAACTGAGGAATCATGTCAACCGAGATCTCCACTTCAGACCCATAATCATAAACGGAAGTCTGCCCATCGCATTCACATCTCTCCCGATCCTCCATCCGCCCTGGCTGGTAGACCTTCATCCTGCTCTCATGGCAGCAGTGGAAGCCTGGCACGTTTCCTCCTACAGTGCTGGAGTAAAGTTCCAGCTTCTTTTCTTCATCCGAGTATTCTGAGAAGGTCAGACTTTGAGACAGAGATGTGTGCGGCGGCAGGCTGCCAGGTTTGCTGTAGCCATTGCCCAGGATTTGCTTCTTGGTGCTGTAATCTCCTTTGAACAAGCATCTCCGCCGAGAGAGAAACACTACCAGAAGCGTAATCGCAGCCAAAAGAACCGTTCCACACACAACTGCTCCGCCAATGACGGCACCTGTTTGCTGTTGCTCCTGCGAGATGCCATGTGGGTAGCTAGGGAATTCTGGGTAAGGAAAAAGACGGAACTCAACAAGAGTCACAAGCGTATATGCAGGGTTAAAGGCCTCACGGCTTCACAGTGTTCGGAAAAGTATAGACAGGAGGTCAGGAAATGTTTAGCCGTGACGTCTCTTAAGATTTATTTATCGACCTGTGTTAGTATCGAAATAAATCAATGCTTAGTAGGTCAAAAGTACTTGAGGATTAAGCTAACACCTTATCAACTAAAGGTGGCAGAACACTTGACCACGAGGCCTTTAACCAGAGAAAGGGAGTGGGCAGTGATGGGGGAAGGGTTCGTTTTCTATGCACAATCCACACAGAATTTAATCCCGTGGTCGTAGGTCATCCAACGAAATCCAGATCCATGCAGCTCGCCAGACGTTCCACACATGCACATGCACGATAGACCACAGCGCTACCATCAGAAGGAAAAGAAGATTCCACTAGTGTGCTTTATGAAACTCAACAACATTCAGCCAAATCTTCAGCTAAGAAACACTAAAACGAGCATCTGATGTCCAGTGCAGCTTTTGAAAGTGAGTGTCATGCTTTGGTTGCAAGATGTGTTTCAGAGCCATGGACAAGAAAGATTTGCATGCACAGAAAGAGACAGAATGTCGCATGCAGTATAGCAGGAAGACAAATAAAATACCTGTGACGATTACTTCTACAGATGCCGAGCCTGATCCGATGCTGTTGGTGGCGTCGCAAATGTACGTGCCTGCAATGTCATAGGTCACGGGACCTTTGAAGATCACCACATCATCACGGACCTCTACTGTGCTCGGGATGGATCCATTTAAGCTAGACAGAGAAAAGTGATCAACAAAGAGAACAGCAGGAATAACATCATGCAGTAGACCCAATGATTAAGACATTAAAGGTCACAAGTTCTACTCCTAGGGAAAGTGGTTTGCAACAACAGTTAAGCAACGTACATTGTTTTGGACTAAAGCGGTTGAATGTAATCTTGGGAAAACTACTGATAAAATGTTACTTAATTACAAACGTGTTACTGTAAACAGTATTTAAAAGGTTACTTTGTACACTTCTTTGTACAGGAGTTAATTTCGGTCTAGATAAGCAAATCTCATTTCACCCTTGCAAAATTACTTTGTGTAACATTATTGAAAAAACTGACTTGTTTTATTTATGTGTGGAATAAAATGTGTTAATGATGTCACAAAAACAACAGGAAATAAATAGAACATTCCTTCCCCTTTTGGGATTTCTCCAAAAGGAGTCTTTCCATTTGACACATGTAAAAAATGATCTTTTACTTTTGTTCTGTCGCTTGTCAATCAAGTAAAATGTGCATTTCATTGGCTGATTATTTTTCACAATCAAACAGGTTTAAATTGCAGAGTCAAACTTAAAACCAGAGTCAAGCCGGGTATTGATTGTTCATGACAGAATTGAATCTCATTGCAGATAAATACCGTACTTACTATCTCCATTGGAATAAAGAGATGGCAGGATTGGCATCAGCAAGGCAGGTGAGTTGAACATTTTCTCTGTTAAGATACCAGTTACTGTCGAATCCCTCTATTATCACTTCCGGTTCATCTGTACACAGGAGCAGTAACAACTAAATCAAAGCATGTTTAAATAAACATTTTATCATATGAATAGACAAATAT
>SOMO01000037.1:747712-760858 GCA_028128575.1 Paedocypris carbunculus | reverse complement strand
GTGTGTGTGTGTGTGTGTGTGTGTGTGTGTGTGTGTGTGTGTGTGTGTGTGTGTGTGTGCGTGCGTGTGTGTGTGTGTGTGTGTGTGTGTGTGTGTGTGCGTGGTGGGTCAGGGTCAGTCATATCACGCTTAATATGCATTTTCTATCGAGTGTCCACTAGAGGGAAACAGGAGACAATTTTCTCTTCCTTCACGGCGTTTGCTCTCTAGTCTACTCCAGATGACTTTACACTCTAAAAGAAAGCATAACACCGCAACGTTTCATGCCACTGCAAATGATAAATCAGCCGTCACCCATTGTCTGGATTTGAACCGGATTGCATAGGTAAAAAGTAGGTTAAAATTGTGTCTAGGTTTTGTATTTACAATATTCATTTCATTTGTATTGTTTTCTAGTACTAAGTGTGAATATATGTTGCATTTTGAGCGATACCTCAAGCTTCAAAGCAGGGAGTTGTATGTGAGGGCGGGGCTACTGCAGTGCAGGGGCTTTATCCATATACTACTGTATAATAAAAAACAGCCCTATTGTACGTTCTCACAATCGAACGTTTTCTCCTTATTCATTTCATATTAGGAAAATAATGCAAACATTGTAAATGGATCACAGTGTATGTCTTTTTAAATCCGACCTTAAACGTTTGTAAACAAAAATGTGTAGTGCTTTTTTCTTGCTTCTGCGCAATAATTTCCGCGCATTGTTACAATTATTATCAACATGGGTAAAACAACATATCACAACCGTCTATTATGTTTATTTTCTTTTGTACATTTATTGTCCTTAATATTAATTTACAATTGAGACACTAAAACACATAGTCACAAAAGGAGTGGTGAATAAAGTCAAGGCCTAGCGTAGGCCTTTTCTTTTTTTGTATTTTATACATTTCTATAATAACATTTTCACTTCAATACTTTAAATAGTGGAGTAAAATGTTTTTACTGAATCTTTACGAAGAAATGTGTAATATGTTAATCTTATATGTACTTATATGTGGGGGGGGGGGGGTTTGAATACATAAATAAAAACAGTGTCTGGTTTTTGGTTTACACTGATTTGTTATTGCTTTACTATTTTATTATTTTTTTTAAATACTGTATTTAACTACATCTTTTAATCTTCCAGTTCTTCAATAGGCTTGCATAATGTTCACGTCTATCTTCATGTTTTCCTGGATTCTTATTCTAGGAGGTATGAAATATGTATTAAATATTTGTCAGTTTGTGTGTTGAAAAATGAAGCTACATTAAAATTAGCTTACACTAAACGTAATGACAAATGTTTTTATTTATAACACACTTTGTGAGTGTTCGCGCTATACACATTTGTTCTTTAAATAAGGGGAAACTATTTTTCTGTATTATATAGTTTTATTTTACCATTTAGAGCTTGGCACAGATACTTTTAACCATATTTTGCTATTTGATTTCCTATGCAGTGTTGTTCAATTGGGCTGTGTGTGAGGAAGAGGAGAGTGTAATTGTGGTATGTCAGGAGGAAGATAATGACCTGAGAGTTGACTGTCTTCTGCAGCCCAAACCCAACTACCACACAGACTTTGAGTTCTCCATGTCCAAAGGCCCAAAGGAGACCGTGATCAACACAAACATCTCTGGGATCATGCCAGACCCCAAGTTCAGGCACAACACATTTGTGACGGAGCTCGAACCGTATGGATTTAGACTGACTATACTGAGCTTCTCCATAACTGAGAACACAACTTTCATTTGTAAAGTATCCAAGATCCAGAAGAACCTATTTGTTGAAGCAGGTACACTTTTCTTCCTGAAATAATACGAGAATTATGAATATTAAATGTAGTTTGTCTTTATCTTGTAGAAAACATCCAGCCCTGCTCTGCTATCAGTGTGTTTCTGCTGAGTTGTTCTTGGCTCTCTCTCCTGCTTCCTCTGAGCACAATGCATCTGTGACACCTTCAGCTGAATGAATATTATTTCCTAATAATGTTAGCACTTTTATTAGCATTATTTCAGTCTATATACAATCAAGTGCACTGTGTTTGTGTTTTGCAAAGAGTAAAATACAAACGGCTACCTCCAAGATTGCTTACATTTGCCACTTGGGATTTTTTTTTTCTATTTATAAGTAAATACATTATTTTGAGCGTGAATAAAGACATTTGCTGCTATAAGATATACAGTAGTTTTTGTGTGTACAGGTAATTTAAACTTTATGATTTTAAATAACTTCGAAATTATAGTCTGGAGTTAAATCTTTTGGTATGTAATACGGCCTTGTTGTTTATTATACAATTTATTATCAAAGTTTCTCATTTTCTTAAAAAAATTAAAAGCTCTTATTCTACCGGTAGATGTCGCACTTTCTTTAAATTGAATACAAGAAATGCCAAAGCAAAAACCGGTTCGTGTACTTTTTGGTATTTGAAGAATCTTTATATTCGATTCGAATATAGTGGACTTTATGTTATCGTGTATACAAACTTTACAATATATCACCAAATATGGACTGTTCGTGTGTTGCGACTTTCCATTTGCCACGTGTGATGTTTGTATAATTGAGCGCAAGGAAAGTGAAAGCAAAGACAAAATAGTATTCCTCAGCCCATGCAGCGCAAAACAAAGGTAAGAAATTCACATTTTAAGCGTGTTTCGATGTATTATCTATGCTATTAATTAGTTTCATATGCTATAAAAAACTTTGTAAAAAAGTTTTAGTTTAAAAGACGCTCAAACTAACATGTTAATAATATTAGAGATCGTTAAAGCTTATTAAAAATCTATTGCTGTTTTTTAACATGCTTTTGCTCCTATTAAACATGTTTAAAAGTATTATAGTACATATTTTGAGTGAATGGTATAGTTGGCAGACGTTTGTTTGCAGTCTATTGTAAAACTTCGTAAAAAAATATATATTTTAAAAAACAATGCAATAATGTAATTTAATGTCTTTACACAATCACACACAATACGTATAAAAATTATTGTGTGTTTTTAAAAAATGCTTTTTGTTGGTCGCAAGCAAGTACAGTACATGGTTATGAACCATTTTTATTTCTTAATCAAGCCTCAAAATAAATCACTGTGTTGTCTTTTTGCATTAGTGCCATAATGCCAGTGCAGTTTAGTGGATGGGAGGCGTGCTGCGATCCATTCAAGCACCTGAAACCAGGCCAAGAACCCAAACGGAGCCATGGCTACAAAATGTATCATGGGACACACAAAGACAATGCCAGCTCCATCATAACCTCTGGGTTTCTGAGGTCCACTGATGGAAATCTGGGTGCTGGAGTCTACTGCAGTCGAGACCTGAACAAGGCCATGAGTTACCCAAGAGGATGTGACTCGAACGATAGAGTCGTGTTCAAGCTGAGAGTGAGAGTGGGCAAAGTGAAGAAGATCGACAGTCAGTCCCTGAACCTGACAACCACTTGGCAACAAGAGGGATACGATACGGCCTGGATGCCTGCCAGTGTTTTTGGAATGGAGGAAGATTGCGTTTGGGACCCAAAGAGACTGACTGTGGTTGGAATCGCTTATTGCACCGACAACGCCACTAAAAGTTCTCTGGAGAGTCTCGTGAAGCAGAAGGGAACATTGGAGGAGAAGAACATGAAGGAGTTAAAGCAGTGTAAAGGATGTGGAATGCAAACACAGATGAGTCACACTATGGAGAAATGCTGGAGCTGTAAAGAATCCATTTGTTGTTTTATGAAGAATCATGTTTGTCAGAAGAGCAGAAAATAATAGTCATACTTAATCCCGCTATGGCGACAGATTATAATTATATACAGTGATTCTGAACATTATTTGTAATTAGTTTCCTAATAATGCACCACAAAACCCACTATTTGAATTTTATTCATCAGATTTTATTAATTAACTATTATTAACATGTTATTCAATTATTGATATTAAAACTGATATTTTAATTTGGTTATTAATATTAATATTAAGAATCAAGGGATGTTTAGTGCTGTTTGTAAAAATACAGTATTGTAAGAAAATATAGTTGTTTTTTTTTTCTCTCGAATATGGGTGCAGTGGAACATCTGTTGAAATTCTGAAATAAAACACTTTTCAAACACTGCCATGTATTGTTTGTTCAGCTTTATTTTGTTTAATAGATACAACACTTCTTTTCCTTTTGTACAAGCAGAGCTATTGTAATTATGCTTTATAATTTTTTGTAATTTAATATTCAGCCTTACCTCAAAAAATCGGAAACTCCGATACCATTTATTACCATCATGAAACTTTTTACCATATGATTAATCTATAAGCAATGAATTAAAACACACACACACACACACACACGCACACACCTGGAGCACTGAGCGGCTCTAAATCATGGGGTCCTGCCAGCAGCTGATACTCAGTTATATGTTTTTATTTTGTTAAATACATGTAAATGCGAAAATATATTATTAACCTATACGTATATAAATCAATATATATTTTTAGAAAATGTTTCTTTATTAAGCACATTTTATCAAGTTTGACTAACAGTATAGACTTCAATATTAAGCTAACAAAAACTACTGTACCATTAAACAATCTGTCAAAATTAGTGATAATATTATTATATTTGTTCCAAATAAAAGACTAAAATGACACAAAAATGCACTACTCTTAAAAAATCTAAAATAATATTCGTATAGTTTCATATTTTAAGAAATCCTACAAGCCTTGTTTTTTTTTCAATGTATTTATTGTTTGATCTTCTTATCCTGCATCCAGCATAACGGTTTTTGCATAACACACTTTGACAATTTGTTGTTACCGTCTGTTTAAAAATCCTGAAACATGTCAACGCCAGTTCAAACTATAGTATGGGCATGGGTATGGGATTGGCATTGGCATGATAACTGGGATTATCACATTCACGACTCTGATTCTTGTTGGATCCCACACACAGTCTTCTTCAAGACCACTTGGTACCATGCCACAGTTTGGGGGGCACCAGGCAGTGTCGTATCCATTCTCATGCCAGCTCTTCTGCAGGGGGTGACCTTGATAATCAATCCTCTTCACTCTTCCCACATTCACCATCACTGTCAGAACTACTCTCTCGTGCGGCGGTAGCTGTAGAGGATATCTGGAGGCTTTCTGGAGATCTCGGCTGAGATAGACTCCACGACCCAGCATTCCATCTACAGACGGTCGAAAACCATTTTGCATGATTATTTCAGCAGCTGCTCTGGATGTTCCATGATACATTGTGTAGATTCCATTCTCATTTGGTTCAAACAAACTACTGAGATATGGTGGAGCTCCAGTATTGAAATCATAACCACCCCACATGTTTCTAAAGACACGAACACGTATAAAGCTCCGAAGAACCTAACAGAAGGCAAAATATTGATTTGAGACACCAGAACAAACTTGTTCAAAAACAAATACCGTAAGAACTTACACGTACAATATTACTTACTTGGAAAATTAACTTGAATATTCTAACATGGCAACAAGAGAATACTGTAAGTACAACATCTTACCTTGAATGTTTCGGGCAATAGGCATTGACTTCCTGTCTTTTGGGTTATATGCTACATGACAATGATGTAAAAAAATTTTTTTTTTACTTCCTGCTGTTAACATAACTCTTCTGTTTCAGTTTTACTATATGATGTCCAGACTTAACTAGCTTAACTAACTTGAGCATTTGTCCTTTCAGTTTCATTTCTGTTTTCCAGCATTCAGTTTTCCTGTAAATCCTTTATCAGACCTGGGGGTGGCTGTTTGTGGATCGAGGGCAGTTTGATGGTTTTAGCGGCATGCATTATTTTTTGTCCCACCTCTCGGATATTGGTGCAGTGGATCATCTGTTTAGATTTTAAACAGTTTATATTTTTTAACAATGCTGCATGAACTCAGACTCTCATAAGCGTTTGAGTTGCGTCATTTCTGTAGCTCGCATAGAAATCCCCAGAGAACCGTTTTGTGGTGTTTTTAAGAACGCTGCACAACTTTAAACACTGCAAATTATTTGATGCGTCCTTACACACATCAAGGCCAACATCCCTGCCGACCTGGACAGCCTACAGTTTGCTTACTGCAGGAACAGATCAGCAGAAGATGCAGTTTCAATTGCACTTCACTCAGGCNATAGAATATACATTCATTCACTTGTTTTAAATTTGTTTTGTTACTAGGAATTTGACCACAGGATGTTGACTTCCTGTCTTGTGGTGAATATACTAAATGTAAAAACAACACACAAAACAACAACACAATACGTCTCCAAACGAAGGATACTTCATGAAGTCTTCATGATTACAAGCTTCAACATGTGTGTGTGTTTTTCCTCTCTTACTATCAATATTTTGTTTGTTTGTCTCAACTGATGTCTAATTGCAGATTGTATGAAGTTTTACAATCCCAATTAATATCAGTTTCATAAAAGCGCTTTTAAACCAAGAGACAGATTCAATCAGTTCAGATGATAAGATGCAAATTTCTGATCGTAAGTATAATTTTTAGCACATTTTAAAATGTTTTTATTAGTCATATACAAAATACAAAAAAGCAATTTGTTTTCCATTGATTGCTTTCAAGCATTTATAGAAAGTTAGAGCAACATACAAAACCCCTCATTATTATCAGTAGGATATACCGTTTTTTTGGGATGAATCGTGTCAATGATTCTGATTCTTGCTGGATCCCACACACAGTCTTCTTCAAGACCACTGGACACCATTCCACAGTTTGGGGGGCACCAGGCAGTGTCGTATCCATAATCATGCCAGGTCTTCTGCATGGGATGCTGTTGCTTGTCAATCTTCTTCACTCTTCCCACATTCACTCTCACCCTCAGAATCACTCTTTGGTGTTCTGGTAGATCTAACGGGTATCTAGAGGCTTTTTCTTTGTCTCGGCTGAGGTAGACTCCACGTCCCAGCATTCCACCTTTAGACTGTTGAAAGCCGCTAGCCAGAATGCTCCTAGCATTTGATGAAGATGTGCCATGGTACATTATGTAATCTTTTCCTTCTTGTGGCACAGTAATGCTTTCCAGACATGGTGGAGCTGCTGGACCCAAATCGTCTTCTTCCCACATAATGATGATACCTGCAACGTAAGATTTAGAAAAATACACAAAAATGTACAAAATAGTCAAAACTGTTTTTTTAATACTATATACAGTATACATATATGAATTGGTGACAAAATAAACATTTTATACATTTTTACTCAAATTAAATAAAATCAAACTCTGACTTAACCCGGGAATTTCATATGTTGACCACAGCTTTGCCTAACACTGTCCAAGTGTATGAAGTCTAAACCTCATAGCTGAACAACAAATCTGACTATACATTTCAAATCAGTAATTAAAAGAAAAAATGCTCTTTGAATTCATAAGGTTAATAAAAAGTGAAACACAACACACTACTATTTATTTTTCTCATTAATTAAAGAGTTATTTCTATTGATTAACTGTTGTAATGATAGTTTATTACTAGTAAGAACATTCATTTGCGAGGAGACCATGCGTTATATAATCAGAACATTTTATGAATTTTATCTCTGTTTTGATTTGTATATAAATTATGAAATAAATATTTACTGGATACTGAACACACTGACATACAATACGTCAATAAAAAAATGTCAATAAAAATGTCAACAAGTACCACTTACCTCTTATGATGTGACTTTCAAATGATTTAAATTTTTGTGCAGCAAGGAGATTTATAGGTTTGCCCTTGAGGGTTTGGCTTTAACTTCTAGATAAAAGTAGCTTAATTTTTTACATCATTTAAAATTATATGCTTATTTCTAGGAATAAAAACCGCCATCTGATGAATGCATCTGATTTATATTTCCACTCTAAAATAAATTTTAATTATGCTGATAAATAAATGCGTTATCAAGGAAAAGTAAAGAAAAAAAAAGTTGTTGAACCTGTTTGACTCATTTCGAAACTGAAAGTCCGTATATTTACTTGTAACCATGTGATTTCTCTAAAAGCATGTGTGCTTCCTTTATATACGTGTTACATATAATAAAGGGAAAAATGCTATATTGCCTAATTATTATGGGCAGTTAGTATTTTATTTGACATTATATACATACAATTAAATTTAAATTAGCATTTTTAATTACTACACTTTAGTGTTCATCGCATACTGTCAAATATCAGGCCCATTGATAAATAGCAGATTACAGTGGGTTATTTTTTTTTTTTTTTCATTTTTAACAATGATAATGTGCAAATTTTTCAGCAAACATTGGTGAATGGTTACTTCTTATTCAGGAAATGTAACAATTATAAAGCATTATAGTAAAGTAGTCTAGGTCTTCCTCAGCCTTGCGTAGAGTTGATCAGTCTAATGGCCTGGTGGAAGAAGCTGTCATGCAGTGTGGTCGTGAAGTTCTAACAGCTCCGGTAAGGTTTCCTGTTTCACTGCAAAAACTGATAGATCATCTATCATGCCTTATTAATGGCAAGTTATTCTTTACTTGAAAAATGGCTTTGTTATTTCTCCAAAGATGTAGTGTAATTTTCCACGACCTGCTGAGTCTGCCAGTGTTTTGTATTTACCCACTGCTCTGGGTGTTTGTGTATTCACTTCACTGTGTGTGTGTGTGTGTGTGTGTGTGTGTGTGTGTGTGTGTGTGTGTGTGTTTGTGTGTAACTTCACTGAATGGGTTAAATACAGAACACAAATTTCCCCACTGAGCGACTCCAATTCTTCTTTTTTTCTTTTATGCTTTCTTCTACAATGTTTGTCTGACAAATTTACACAATCTTTGGATGCCATTTTCCAGACTTATGACAATTTTTATGACGATAGAACTTTTTTATGTTGAACATCCTATACCTGCAAACATCTCTCCCTCGGGTAATTTTTCAGTTTTACTCAAACTGCTGTCATTTATGTTGCTGGTAATACTAAAAAAAAATGTTTTATTTTCTTTTTATTTATGACACGCCCGAGACAATAGAAGAACGAAACTTGACTGAACATTTCCTGCTGGAGCAGCTGCAACCAATGAGTCACTGATCAACTACCTGAAAAAACAGGATACATGAACTAGTATGAAGAACTAGTGTAGTTTTATTTTTCAGGCACAAGGTCAGGAGCCGTTCAAAGACACAATTTAAAGACAAGAGCAGAAAATTGGATAGATGGATGGGGAGGAATGTTTTTGTTTTCGAGTCATATTCATATTCAGTAAGTGCTCATGAAAAAAAAAGCCATCAAGAAAACATATAACCTGTTTTACTTTTCACACTATCCAGCAACAATGAAACAACGTTTAGCAATACGTTTACATTTTTATTTAAGTTCACTTTTTTAACAAATGGTTAAAAACTAAATTCCAGAACATGTCAATAGTGGTCATAACAAGCTCCAAATGATGCCTGCTTTGGATAAATCCTATCAATGACTGTGATTTGTTGAGGATCCCACACACAGTCTTCTTCAAGACCACTGCTCACCATTCCACAGTTTGGAGGACACCAGGCAGTGTCGTACCCATTATCATGCCAGCTCTTCCGCATTGGGTGACCTTGATAATCAATCTTCTTGACTCTTCCTACATTCACTCTCACTCTGAGAATCACTTTTTCGTGGTTTGGTAGGCCTAGAGGATATCTGGAGGCTTTCTGGAGATCTCGGCTGAGATAGACTCCACGACCCAGCATTCCATCTTTAGACGGTTGAAAACCACTTCTCATGATTTTTTCAGCGGCCGTTCTGGTTGTTCCATGATACATTGTGTAGATTTTGTTTTCAGCCGGTTCTGTAAAACTACTGAGACACGGTGGAGCTCCTGGACCCAAGTCATTCTCTGCCCACATGTTTCTCTCTGCACAATGTCTCCGAGCACTAAAGAACAAAACAAATATTTGAGACAAAAATACAAACACCAAAAAATATTTAGATAGATACTGATTAATTATTTTTTTATCAAGATGACGGAGAGCAGAAATGTTGTGTCTTACCTCTGCTTTGTCTTACCTCTGTTGTGTCTTACCTCTACGATTCTGCTGCTTTGTCTTCTGAAGGCAGTTCTAAAAACTGTGAATTGGGGCGTGTCCATGACAAAAAAATTTGACTCAAACGCTGCGTGTTTGTTTCATGAAAAGTAAATAGAAGTTGAAATATTCAGATATGCTCTGTTGTGTCATTTCTTAAACCATTTAAAGTATTGTAAAAAATATATTTTGTTCTTTAAGTCTTTGACTCATTTTGATTTAATGTGCCATATTCATGATCTAAATCACAGTCATGCATATTTTCCTATACAAAACCGGCTTTCTATTCAGAATGTTTGTTTAATCCTTTTTCAACTTTGATCTAATTTGTTGTTTGATATTTGTTTTTCAACTTACACAAGATTGTTCTGACCAGATTATACTAGTACAAATGTTTCTATTACCTTTTTTAATCCAACTTGCAATGTATAGATCAACTTTTATTTATTTATCTTTTTTAGTTTATTGAACATTTTCTGCCAAAGTTGAATCAACTTAAAATGTAATATCTGCACAGGGTGTTTACTGCTCAGCAGGTTGCCTGCATTTTATTTAATTACCAAATGTGTTGTTTAATATTTCAGAAATACACAATGTTATGAAATATTTTAATACATTTAGAATGTTTTGGTTTTCCTAAAAAACGTAATTAAGGTACTCTTAAAACAGTAATTAATTAACTCAAACACACATGAGTTTCATTTTTGTTTCAGCTTCATTGAATCATTTCACTGTAAATGCATCACCTCTTCCATATCAGTTACCTAATGTTTGCTGAGTGTTTTTTCAGAGAGGTGGAGCGGTGGCGTGTGACTCTCTCATCGACAAATATCAGGTGTGACCAGAGAATGCAGAAAGAATAGAACAATTGTTTTTGAAAGAATAATGAGAATATATTAAGAATGTTTTTTTTTTTATTATTTTGCAGACCAAGAGTTAGTGAATACCATCTGGAAGTGATTTCCTCTTTGTATGGGAGTAAACATAGTGTGAGAGAGCTAAATGTGTTCAAAGTTTGAAGGAGGAAGGGTTTCTTATCTCTCAGTGGATAGCAGAGGCACAGAATGTCACACAAACCATTCTGGCTGAAGTATACATTAATTAAAAAGCATAAATCCCCTCATCTAAAGCATTCTTTCAGCATTACACAACTATTAACCTATAGTTTTGAACACAATACTGTACATCTCACACAACACAACATTAAAAACAAAATAATGAATTAGACATTACATTAAAACATTAAAAACATTTCCATTACTTTTAGCTAGTGAACTATCTGATACCTGTACAGTATATCCACTGTTGGTTCAGTAGGGAGTTACATGATACATTATGAGGCAGGCATTAAAAAATTGAAGCCCCCATTTTTGAAGCAGCATATTGGAAAGAATGAGATGAAAGTGATTTGTCAAAATGGCCACTAGGGACCATATCGAAATTGTACTACCTGGAGCAGTGGGAGGCCTTAACCTATGGCACCGGGTGGGCATGTGGGTTTCACACACTCAGTTCCAGAACCAGCTGCACTGGGACTCGAACCAGCATTATGGACAATAACTATTTGTTAGGGGAAATGTGATTTAAAAGGCTTTAAACATTTAATATTGAATAAGCCTGAAATACAAATGAGAGGTGAGGTTGAAATGTTTCATTAAACGTGTGTCTGTGTCTGTGTGTTACTGAATCAGATTGTTGAAGAGCTGGAACCTTTCACCGCGCTAGAGGTGAATCTTCGCTCGCATGATATCCAAAATATGACATTCTGCTTTTCTTCTGGCGTCCAATTATCATAAACAATTACAAACAATTATATATATACATGTATTGATTATTTAAGGTGATATTTTTCTGATGTCCTATCGGCTGATTGTCCGTGTCACACACTCACTCACTCTCTCTACCTCTGGACTCTGGGCTGTGAAATGTTGTGTCTAGCTACTATCTTTTCAAGAGTCTTACGACTGAGGAGCGAAAAACAGATGCCAAAGCTCGGGAACAGTTGCGAAAAATTGCAGATTTAAGCCTTTCACAAGCCTAACACAAGAACCTCTCATGCTTGCCGATTAGAATATTTGGAAAATTATGGAAAATTTGGAAAATTGGTCTCCGCTTTCCTCCAATACTAGACTGTACTATAATTAATCTGAAAAATGAAAACAACATTGAACTTCTTTAACATAACAATACAATAAACATTTTTTTTACCATCAGATTACATAAATTATTTTGAAAACCACTTGGAAACAAAAAATGTTAAATAACATTTTAAATCAAAGTATGAAAATTGTAACACCACATTTATTAGGATCATGCAACAATTATGATTAACAACTTGAAATTGAAAGTCGTTGCAATTTTTACAACTTGTGAAATCCGGATTATGTTATTATTTCAATAAATATCAGTAAGACAAAAAACAGCAAAGGCAGGAGAACTTCAAAAACTGGATAGAGTTTGTCAACAACTTGAATACGCTGAGGATCCCACACACAGTCTTCCTCAAGACCACTCGGAACCATGCCACAGTTTGGGGGGCACCAGGCAGTATCGTACCCTTCATTATGCCAGCTCTTCTGCAGTGGGTGACCTTGATAGTCAATCTTTTTTACTTTCCCCACATTCACTTTTACCTTTAAAACCACTCTCTGGTAACAAGGTAAACTGAGTGGATATCTGTTGGCTTTATTTAAATCTCGGCTGAGGTAAACACCTCGTCCAAGCATTCCATTATCAGACTGATGAAAACCCTCCTCCATGATTTGTTTTGCAGCCTCCATTGAAGTGCCATGGAACATTGGGTATGTTTGACCAGCTCTTGGCTCTGTGGTGCCTCGGAGGATTGAACAACCATTTCCCTGCATGTTTGGGACCTAAAAAAAGAATAGAGAGTTTGTCAATATAGCGACTAGGGACTGTGTCCAAATTGTGCTCTGCATTCAACCATCCAGTGAAGTTACACACACATAAACAAACCCAAGCAGTGGGAAGCCTTAAGCTGTGGTTCCCAGCAAGTGGGAGTCAGTGTCTTGCCCAACTCAGTTGGGAAACCAAGCAGACCACGATTTTAACCTGAAACGTGTCTGGTTGTTTTTTATTTTAAATAAACGTGTAAGACTCTGAGGCTTCTCAATATTTTGGGTCAAGGGCTCTTTCTTTCCTGTCATTAGAGATTA
>SOMO01000037.1:727734-741844 GCA_028128575.1 Paedocypris carbunculus | reverse complement strand
GATGGCAGTTCTCCCAGCATTGGAAAAGCTTGTCCATGTTTTGTCCGCCTTTGTCCATTTTTGAGAGAAATCAGGTTTGTTAGATGATATTTAGAACCTTTTGGGATTCTCAAAGGTGGGAATTTCTCTCTGTTTTCTACTTTCTCTTGAGTGCTCATCTTTGAGATATAATGACATAAAATACATTGCATGCATTAAACTTCACATCCCAGCAGATGACCTCTGATCATGATTTGACCAGAACTGAGCCATGAGTATCTAAATTGACTTATTTTAAATAAACTTTAAGAAAAGCTAAAATAGAATCTGTAAAAAATATTCTTTTTCAGCTACAAATCTTTTTTTTTTTTTTTTTATTGAAGAGTCAACATTTACAAAAAGTATCTAGAAAACGATATGTTGTATCTAGACAGGTCTGAATGGTTCCTGCTATTCAATTATTTTTTTCTAGCCCAAACTTAATCATCAAATAAAGTTACTATTTTTTTAATTCTTAAAAATAGCAGGTTTCACCACCTACCTTGGGTTTTTCATGAATCTGAGCTCTGCTGGTTCTGCTCACATTCTGGTGGTGTGTTGGCTTGTTGTGGAGCTGCTGCTACAGTGAGTTAGTGGATGTTGCCGTGGCAACATTATTCTTTATTGAAGCCTGGGGTGATGGACTTGCTGCAAGGACAATAAGTCTTCACTTCTAAACACTGCCGGGTGACGCAACTCTGTGCTTGTAAATTTGAGCCATTTTGGAAATAATTCAAGACAACTGTTTCAAAGAGGAATTAGAAGACCATGTACTTCGCGCTAAAGACTGGATTAGATATACAAAAAAAAAAAGCATCAATGAAAGGAACAATGTAACATTGAATTAATTTTTTCCACACATAAATCTGGAATTACAGAGACTTGTGTACACAGTGCTTTAGTATATTTTTAATNCACCTAAACAGTATGCACAAGTGAATCTGGTAATTTTCTCTGGGTCACATTAAGCTGAGTGTATTCAATAAGAGATAATTAATGCATTTATGCATTAGTAAACACGGCACGATGGAGCAGTGGGTAGCGCTGTTGCCTCTCAGCAAGAAGGACTGTGTGGTTTGCATGCTCTTCTGAAGCTGGGATGGTTTCCTCCTATGGTCCAAAAAATGTACCATAGGTGTGAGTGTGTGAATGTGACACAAAGCCTGACTGTTGGACATATATATTAGCTCACGGAGACGTTTACATTTATGGGTAATTTTGATTCCAATTTTCCATGTTTGTGCATCGTGTGAGTAAACCACAGACCCAGTAGACCCCTGTAAGCTCTAAAAAGCTGTAAAAAGGTTTTCGAAACCTCCTTGCTGTGAGGCAACAGCATTTAAAGCTCTACATGTTCTTCTTATTTGGGTGAAATCAGAAAGCCAGTGAAAGTGCAGTCAGTATCTTTACTGAGAAAAAAGCTGGTTCCAGTGGTCATTAAAGAAACAGCGTCATTCTTGTTCAGTTCCAGTACCACCGACATGGAAGTGACCAGGATCATTCCGGCCTTGTCACAGAAGTCCACCTGGACCTTGCTGCCCACCATAATTTTCAAGCAGACGTACTGAGTGGATGATATGTGAAAGCTGAAATAATACCAACCAGCCTGTTGTGCAACAAACCGACCCTCTTCTAAGGTTGGTCCAGCTTCACCGACAATCAGAGACTCATCAAAGATGACGGATCGATCTAAAAGAAGCCTTTCTGACTTAGGAGCTTTCTTATAGGAGAAGGGCAAAAACTCTTTAGATTTTTTTCCTCCTGTATAAACACCAATCTCTCCCGGTGGTCCGATTGTTCCGTTTGGACCCCTCTCCCCTTTCTCTCCCTTCAGACCTGGTCTGCCTGGAAATCCAGCAATCCCGGATTCACCTTTCAGTCCCATCACTGGCACAGCAATTTCGCCTACAAGCCAAAGAATTTTAATTGTTATTTTATGGAATATCCAAATGTTAGTCTTGAAGAAAAAACACAGGAAAAAATTGCTCATAGCCATATTGGTATTTGTTATATTTCATTTATATTTGTTATATTTTTGTTAGATTTTCATCTTTATTTATTTATCTCAATTGTATAGATCTTACACTAAGCCAGTTTTATATAAATACAAATTATTATTTATTTACAGTAAATGTTTTATGTGGACAAAAATATACACATGTAGATCAAAGTTGTATATTTGTTTCAGAAATCACCTGGATCTCCTTTTTCTCCTTTTGGACCGTCATTCCCATTAGAACCAGGAACTCCTGGAATTCCGGGTCTTCCTGGGAAACATGTGTCTGAATCACAGAGATCCACCGCCAGCAACAGAAGAATAAACGACAGCAGAACACCCTGCTGAAAAACAAAGATTTAACAAAGATCAGATTTATTTGTAACTGAAAATTTAAAGTACGTAATTATATATTTATTCAGAGGGAGACTCTAAAAGCTATTCTTACCATCTTTAAGTCGAAGTGCAAAAAGTATTAAGGTCTAGAAGGAAGGATCTCTGTTTAAACGATTCGTCTTTTTTTCTGATTGAGTTGAAATGTTCTGGTTTCGAAAGAGCAGAAGCATCTTACCCAAAAGGGGAAGAAGCAAAACAGATTCATCAAAATCTAATAGTAGATGCTTTCTTTTTTTTATTTTTTATTTTATTTTGCTGAATCACAAGTTTCAGATCTCTATTAAAAAAAATGTAAAAAAAAGCCGTTGTAATCCAACCGACCAGTGCTGTNTTTTTTTTTTCCCACACACACACACACACACACACACACACACACACACACACACACACACACAATTCACCTGAAACGCAGGTTTTTAAACTGTGAGAGGAATGAGTGAGTACACAGCTAATATGCATTTAAAAACACCCTGGGCAACGAATACGTTGAATCAATAATGACTTTATTTGTACATTCACACATTTAAACACTTTTCTTACAGTCACTGTGTCACAGTGTTACTGTTCTCCAATGTTGTTACAATGTTGCAGCTCAATGTTGTAATGACAGCAAAGGCTGTTCTATTCTATCTCAGCCTGCGCCTGAATCAGGAAACCAGAGAAAACACTGTCTCCGTCCTGGTCAGCAGTCATGCCATTAAAGCCATTAGTGGTGAGCCAGACCTTCTCGCCCTGGCTCAGCTGAACCGCCAGCCCACCTGAGCTCACCTGATGACCCTCCCTGTTGTGATCACAGAAGGTGACCAGCCTCTTCTCCTCGTGCACTAGGTTCACACACAGATTTCTTGCGCTGGACGATGCATGAAACACAAAATAATAAGTGCCGGGAATTTGACATATAAACTTGCTTTCCTCTTCGTTGAAGTGATTATGGTTGTTTGTGATAATATTAGAGAAGCGGATTGGAATATCAGGCTGTGGATAATTTCTTGAAGCACGTGACACACAGAATGCTGATTGCAGTGCAGGACTGGAGCTTCTGGAGGTGTCTATTTTCCCAGGTGGTCCGCGGGGTCCCGGAGGCCCCTCATCACCAGCGTCTCCGGGTCGTCCTCGTTTTCCGACGCTTCCTTTGATTCCTGCTTCCCCCGTTTCTCCTTTTTTCTTTGTCTCGTTAGATGCAAGGAGAACACCTGATGAGAATGTTATATTTTTTATTTATTTTAAAATATACATATATGTATGTATGTACATTTATAAACAGTAAACTGTATATATAGTGCACTGTATCTTTGAAATTTGAACTTAATATTATCAGGTCAATTTATCTCTGTCTATCTGAATATTCATTCTACAATCTACGTATACAGTCTACGTATTTTTCTTTCTTTGCATTTCACTGTACTCTGAATTTCTTTCAGTTTATATTCAATACTATGTACTATTTCTCTGCCTGGTTGCCCATCCATTCATCCATTCGTCCATTCATCCATCAATCCATCCATCCACCCACCCACCCATCCATCCATCCATCTCTCTATCTATCTATCTATCTATCTATCTATCTATCTATCTATCTATCTATCTATCTATCTATCTATCTATCTATCTATCTATCTATCTATCTGCCTGTCTGTATGCCTTTTAGGACTGTTAGACATCTATCTCTTATTTTCATCAAACCTATACTAGATCCTTAGTCTTCACATCTAATGTAAAAAATGGATTAAATAAGCCTGTTACCTGGTTCTCCGTTATCTCCCTTCTCCCCTTGCCTTCCATCACGCCCAGGGAATCCAGGTATTCCTGGCAAGCCATGCATTCCAGACGACGGACATGTGTTTGTGTAGACCGGAACGAGGCAGAGAGAAGCTGCCAGAAGAATCTTCAAATGTCTGTAACCTCCAAACATATTTGCTGTGTAGAGAATCAGAGAGTTTGTCCCGTATCTCTAACCGCATCAAGCAACTGAAAACATGTTTCCTCCCTTCCTCTTTCTGTTTCAAAAGGAGCCTGCATTCATACACATGTTGCTAATTTATTATTTATTTATTTATTATTTGTAAATATTTTTCAAATAATGTATGTCTAGGTTTAGAGAATTTGTATGTACAATATTTGAAAAAAGAATATTACAGAAGTTATAATATATATATATATATATATATATATATATATATATATATTTAACATTTCGTTGAGGTGTATAATGAAATACTGTAATTGAATTTTACGTACCGTATTTTCTGAACTATAAGCCGCACCTGTATATAAGCCGCATCCACTCTATTAAAAAAAAGTTTTGCAAGCCACAGATATGTTTTTTGATTAGATATTTACTACAGGAACAGAACGATTTTGAATTGTAAATGTACATGTATATACAATCCTATTTTATTGGAAGTAGCGTATTCTTCTTTGCATTTATTTTGTCTTAGTTTTGATTCTAATTCCGGTTAAAAAAATCTGCAGAATAGCGGCACCTTTGTATAAGTCGCATGGTTAAAAACCTATTAAAAAAGTAGCGGCTTATAGTCCAGAAAATACGATAATAATAATTTGTATTACTGTGTTTATTTTATAATTAAACATTAGTGAAAATGTGTTTTATCATCCAAATTGTTCAAATTAATAATACATGTGCCAAATAATGCAAATGAACAACATTACATAGAACAGTGAAACAGTGAAACATGACTTTAAAATCTTATAAAAAGAGCACATAGCATTTTTCATTGGATCATTTTTATTGCATATTCAGAAACAACTGCTGCATTTACCAAAAACTTCTTTTACCAAAAAATGTATTTTATACGGCTTCACTCAACCTCATTTGTTCTAGAAAAACAGTAAAAACCCATTGAACACTACCTTCATGTGTTTAGTCATTCTGCCTGTAGAGCCTTTCTTAAAGGGTTCAAGCCACACTTTTTCAGTCTCATCTAGTTTAAATACGGCTCCACCAGACACAACATGCTGTTGGGATTGTGGATTAAAATCACAAAATTTGAGATTAATTGAGTCCCCTGTGACATTTACGAATTTCACAAGCCTAAGGCACAAGTTTTCAGTCGTCACGGCATGAAACACAAAGTAATAAAACCCAGGAACCTCACAGTTGAAATGGCTATGTTTAAATTTCCCTCCAACATTACTAAGATGAGCATCAAAGATGACAGGTTTGTTATAATCAGCCAGAGCTTGAGAAGTTCGAAGAACGGAAAACGCTGGCTTTTCTTCAGAACCCAAGCTGTCTGTGATTCCTTTGGACCCTATAGAACCCCGAGGACCAGGAGGTCCGGATGGTCCATCTACACCCACGAAACCTTTTGGCCCAGGTTCTCCTGGAGGACCTCTGATGCCCATCTCTCCTTTGAGGTCCTCCGTGGCAGCCCAGTCCAGCTCTTTCTGCAGTGCTGACAAAAATACAGCTCCTTTAGAAATGTAGTTGTCCATGAAATAGACATTACACAGATATCTTACCTGGTTGTCCTTTCTCGCCCTTCGTTCCTGGCCTACCGTCCCTTCCAGGCAGTCCCGGAATCCCATCTCTTCCATCCGACGCACACTTATCTTGGCAGGAAACGCAGGGCAGCAGTAGCGCCACCACAGAAACAGCAAACACCAGCAGCGTCGCCATCATCAAGCTTCTACCAACATGCACAAAAAATGTATGCTATTCAACAATTTAGAAATCCAATTAAAAATGTATTTATTTTATTATTACAAGAGTATTCTTTTTATTGAAGAATATCTCGGACTTACCAGTAAAGCTTCCTGAAGCCCTTTCACGGATGTTGAGAGTAACAAAAAAAATCAATACATTTTGGTGCTGATTGAGAAATACAGCAAGTGTTTCATTTAATTAAAAAGTGAAAAAAAAAAAACCTTTTAGAAAGTGCAAACTCAAGCAAATATGACAATTTCTGCAATTTTTTAATATAAAAACAGTACTTTATTTTCACGTGTTTTGGCTTTATTACAAAAATAATTTTTTTTCTGTTTTTTTTTTTTTTAAGACTGTAGTGTTAGCTACGTTTCAAATACTAATATTACAATTGTAAATAATACATAAATTAAAAATGTTTAAATTGCAGATCATTTCTTTCTAGATATTTTGTTTTTATAATTTTTCCTTCTGGATCAAAATTCTGATAATAATCACTTTTTCCTGAAAAAATTCTGAGATGTAGTTAAACAAATTTCATATTGGAAATCTAGTAGATGTCCGCTTTATTTAAAAAAAAAAGTACTTTGCATCGTCATAAAACTGACCAAATTGCTTAAGTAAACAAGGAAAATACATGGAACTTCCATTACAGTATTTTGATTCAAACATTTTTAAGAATATTTCTTTTTGTAGAATTCTTATTACTTCTTTTTTACAAACATAGAAACAAGACTGTTTTTTCTGTGTTCAACTGCTTCTCGACACTCGAAGATGCCAGTTAAAGGAATCGGCTCCATCTTGTTTTCAAGCTGATAGAATGGGCAAATCTTCAAATGTTCTGAAACTGCAGGTTGACCATCATCAAAAATCCAGCTGTCCACTGTGGAGAACAGGTTGCTGAACTGCCAGACCTGAGAGTAGCAAACAGTAAACGGAAAATATGTTTTTTTAATAAATAATAAATTAAATTAAATTTTTTTTTATTTAATATATGAAAATATTTCAAACAGTTTTCATTGGTGGTGTGCAGTCAGAACTCCTCTAGTCAAAACATCCGATCCTCAATACACCTAATCTAATATAGTTTCTTTGAATTTTATGAAATGAAACTTAGTGACAGCAATTATATTTCTTTGTTTTGGAGAAATATATTTCTACTTCCAGTACGTGTATGTCACTGTAAAAATGTTGTTTTGTGCTGCTTTCATATCGCCCCTGGCCTTCAAAACTAAGGCCAATTTTATTTAAATAACTAATCAAAAGAAATTTTTTGAACAATCAGACTTTTGTCGTCTGGTTAGCTGGTTCGCGCAAACGATGTTAAGAAAATTCAATCTCAGATACGAATACAAATGCAGAATCATAGATTACAAGACAAAAAGCTAGATTTAAAATGATTTAATTAAAGTAAAGAAAAATGAGTGAGTTTATCAATATGGCCACAAGGCACCAAATCCATGTCCATGAAAAAACGACACATACTAAAAACACTCCCCATTACCGTTTTTAATCAAGTGAATTATTTGTTGTTGATCTTACCTTCTTTCTAGATCTCCAGCACCAGCCACCATGAGAGTAGACCTTCTTTTCCCACTTCAGTGAAACCATTCCTCTCGTATGAAGCAAGGTGCTACACACTTCCCTCATGAGTCGGGAAACCAAAGCCAGCTGAGACAGGGTGAAGCTGTCCAGAAACGAAGCAATGTGGACAACAACTTCAAAAGGAAGCCGGCTCAGAGCGTCCATATTGCGTGCTCGCTTTCTTTCAGAAGCTACTGGTTCTAAGCCATGATTCAACATGTCTGAAACCTCAGGCCTGAGGCAGAACGTACTGAGGTCTCGGTTATAGAAGACAGTTGACCTGTGAGATCTGGGCTGGAAACGTCTGTGAATAAAAGTACAGCCGAGGTAGGCCAAAGGACATCGCTGCTCAAACCAACCACTGACGCAACTTTGGATGTCCACGTGAACGTTCTTAAAGTGTGAAGGAAACTCATCCCTCCTGAAGATGTGGTTGCACAGGTAGGTGAATGCAGAACTTGATTTGTTGTGTCTTCTTGTGACACTCTCTGTCTGTATTTGGACATGGAGATTTAAAGCCCGATCTGAAATGACATCAGCCAGTGAGGCTTCGGCTTTGAACGGTGCTGAGTAGAAATCATAGGTCTGTGTTCCAACATCCATAAGAAGAGCATCCGTAGATCCAGATTCGGCTATGAGATGTCCTCGTAATTCCTTCTCGAGGGAGCATAGGAGCGTCGCTTGCACCTCGTCCCATCTTGGCATGTCATCAACACCTAGATCAGACGTGTCCACACTCTTGTTCACCTTCTTGATGTGTGAGGGGTTTCGAATGCGACTCTGCTTTGCTTTAAAGCTGGTTGGGATTTTGAAAGTCCGCACTGTTTTGATTTTCATAGGCTCTAGATGTTCATAAACAAGCTTCTTTTTGGGTCTGGTATCGCATGCGAACAAAGACGTAGCGATGAGGAATTTGTGCTCGTCCATGTCATACGCATTGTACTGAGGGACGTCACTGTTGCTGTCAGCATTGTTGAATGGAGGTGGCTCTTCTTCTAACACCTCTAGCTTCCTTGGATGGACTTGTGTTCTCGTATTCTGTCCGCCTGAGGTTTCAGGGTTGTGTCCTAAGGATTTGATTGTATGTTTGCAGCCACTAAGTTCCATACTAAACATTTTCTCCCAAATATTATAGCTTTCCAAATCGACAACTGTAGGATCCCTGGCTAGAGCTTCCCTTTCTTCCTGAGTCAGACCACCTTCTTCAAAATAAACATCTGCAGATGAGGCTTCATCAGAACCATTTGATAGAGTCTGTCCTCCCACAGCTCCTTCATCTCTCACCTCTAGATGTTCCTCTTCAACTTTTTCAATGAGCTCAGGAAACAGCGACTTCATTTTGAGAGAATGAAACAGCTGATGCTGGTCCCCAAGAGCCATTGAAAGATCGAGAGGTTCTTGGATGTAGTTCTCATGTAAAATATTCTTGTAGAATTCAGGGGTCTCGGATTCTTCAATGGGCCAGCGGTTCCAATCCATGGAGCAGGAGATGACACTGGCAGGACACGTTTGCAGGTGTTTAGCTTGCTGGGACCGGCACATTGTGAACGGGCAGCCATACTCCACATTGAGGCAAGGCACCTTCTCGTTGGGGCATAATATCATGTGTTCGTCTTCTTTACAGAGGTGAAACGCGGCACCGCACAGAAGACGGCAGCTGATGATCACACACGACACAGAAATCTCCACCGGGGTCTTGCAGCGTCGACTACGGCAGTTCTCGCAGTGGCTGTGAAGTTTGGGGGTTTGGCTCTTTTGTCTACCCTGTGACCAAAATAGCATTTTTGCATTAGATCTGATGGAAATTTAGCCAAATGATATTGCAGAGACTTATATAAGTTATTTGAACATAATACAGCAGCTGAAGAGACTAATCCTCAAAGAATTTGTTCTTCAAATTGGCAGTGACTAAGAACTTAATCTTAGAACTTAGTGTTTGGCTTAAGTTTGGAAAATAAAGGCAAAGAGAAGGTACTCACCATGCTGTTTTCATAAAGAGCTCTACGGGAGTGTTCAGCCTAGTCACTAAAGATTGAGGTTGTCGTTGCCTGAGCGTTGTTTATAAATAGACAGTCTTTCACTCAGATAGAACGTATGGTGAGCGTGTGACTCGGCCTTTGAAACGCAAGAGTCAAGTTACATGTTCCGTCACTCCAAGGTGATCTGTGATTGTTAGCTAGTATACAGGATTTATCCAACTCAATCCACTAGAAACCACTAGCACAGAGATAAGGAATCATCTCTAGCTGAATGTGCTTTAGAAAGAGGTTTCGTGAAGTGATTCAACTGATCTGATATAATATAATACCGAATGGTATCATGATGAACAATCACAGTTTGGGGCCTTCCACAGAAAATTACCTATCAAAGTCTGTTGGAAAGTTTAAAGGTGTCTGATCTGATGGATAATGTGGGGTAAGTACATTGACATGCAGATCTTTAAACACTAGTGCATTAGGACCCAGAGGAAAAGCATCATGTTTACATTTCCTGTTGCTTGTCAGACAGAAGCATTTATAACCAATAGCAGCCCAGCCACTGGTTGAGGGCCACGCATAATGTACTGCACTAATATAAATGTAATGTAATAAAACCATAAATTAAACAAAACCACAAAAAGTTGAGATAATTTACAATGTCTAACTTTGGCCTTTTGTCAGTTAAAAATCTCTGCACCAAATGTAAGATCAACACATGACAAATTTTAAAACTCTGAAAAATAATGGGTACACATTTTAGAACACACATGGATTCACTTTTAACTTCATTTTATTAAGAAGTTTCAAATGATTAAAGATACCACATATATCTTACCACATAGTTTTGCATTTAGTCTAAAGAACTGATCGAAAAGCTAAAATAAATAAATTAAATAACAATGTAATTTTAACAAACACACACATGCACATATACTTGGGATTCATCTTTGCACAAAAGCAATATCTGTTTAAAAATACAACTAATTGCACTACTCTAGTTACAACATCATTTGTGAGCCCTAAACAAAGAGAGCAAACTATTCCCTTTCTTCTCTTTGCTGTCACACAAGCTGGTGAGAGGAAAAGCCTGGGTTTTCAGTTCAGTCTGGTAGAAAGGACATTGCTTCAGATGTTCAGCCATTGATGGTGTGTTGCCAAGACACCAACTTTCCACTTTACTGAAAAGGAAGCTAAACTCCCAAACCTTTAAAAAGAGACAGAAGCAATAACACATCACACACACACACACACACACACACACACACACACACACACACACACACACACACACACACAGGGTAGTCACTTGTCAATTCATGATTTTTTTTCAGGTTTTTTATTTCAGGTTGTTTTAAGAGACTTTTCTGCATGTACCTTAAGTAAAAAAACTAAATGTGCAGCTTTGTAAAAACAAACAAAATTGTCTGCTCAGAATTGGCAAAGTTGAAAGACAGAGAACATAAAACAATATAATAAAGATCAAATAAGTTTGATCTTTAAACAAGATGTGTCACCACACAGTGAAGAGGGTCGAGTTCTAGGCCCAATATTGGCCCTTTTTGTATGGATTTTGCATAGTGTATAAATGTGTATGTGTTCGTCTTGCCCTGTAGTTGTTTGACCATCTATTCAAGGTGTTTTTGGCCCAGATATGCTTAGTTTATTTTTTAATTAATCCAGCTTCCTTTGACCGAAAAGTGAGAAAACTAAATCGCATTATCTTATATTAAAATGCTCCAAAAAAAAGGCTTACCGGGCTTGATTTCCATCGGGCTCCTCCGTGAGAGTACGACTTTTTACGCCACTTCAAGACCACCATTCCCCTTTCCTGAAGTAGTGTTCCACAGACATCCCTGAACAATCGTGACACCAGGGCTAGCTGGGAAAGAGTGAAGCTATCCAGGTAACTAGCGATGTGGTGAAGCACCTCAAATGGAAGACTACTGAGCGAATCTTCACGCTTGTTTTGAGTGTTTCTTGCAATATTGCACGCTGACTCCTTGGTTAGAGAGGATGGAACTTCAGGTCCGAGAGTGAAAATGCTGAGGTCTTGGTTGTAGGAGACATGGGCTCGGTGTGTTGTAGGTTGCAATCGTCTTTGGCTAAATGTGCAACCAAGATACGCAAGCGGACACCTCTGCTCAAACCAGCCACTCAAACACGACTGGATGTCTGAATGAACATTTCTGTAATGCCAAGCGAACTCATCACGCCGAAAAAAATGGCCACACATGAATGTAAAAGCAGACGTGGATTTGTTGTGCCTAAGAGTAGTGGTTTCTGTATCAAGGCCAACGTGAAGCTTTAAACCCTTCTCTTTGGTGACTTCAGCCAATGATGCGTTATACTTAAAAGGTGCCGCAGCAAAATCATACGTCTGTGTTGCGATGTCGACATAAAGGCCGTCCGTCAAAACGGGTTCGCTTATTTTATGACCACGAATCTCCGCCTCCGCTGAGCAGAGTAAAGTAGCAAACATCTCATCCATCATCAGGGCATCCTTCTCAGACACATCCATGTCCGAAGTGCCAACGCACTTGTGTTCAGTCATGGCCCTGGAGGCGGGATCTTTAAACTGGATGCGTCGTTGTTTGTAACTGCTAGGGACTTTAAACGTACGTAGAGTCTGAACTGGAATGGGCTCAAGGCTTCCGTATACAAAGTCTCTTTCTCTTGGGGTGCAAGCGTCCATCTGACCAAAGGAAATCAGCATTCGGCCATGGTGAACGATGTACATGTTAAATTCTCTCGGATTTACCTCCTGCCCAAGTCTCTGTAGAACACCATCCTGCCAAGGTGCCAGCCCAGTTTTTGAGGTGTCAACGTTTATTGCGTCTTTTTTTTCATGGTCTGTGGAACCTTCTGGATTTTTGGACGCTGAGGATGATGGCTGGTTAAGCGGTGGCTTTTTGTCTTGTGCTTTTGATGCTTCTGCTTGTTTGCAACCCCCCTTTTCCATGCTAAACATTTTTTCAAACGAATTGAACTTGTCGTGGTCAATTACATTATTTATGGGCACATTTTTATTTGGGCTCATGCTGTCTCTAGACAGACCATTAATAAATACGGAATTGTCGTATTGGGTGACATCATTCCCGTTAGCTAGAACTTCCCCTCCTCTTGCTCCATTACTATCTCCAGGAGCAGGTTCCTCTTCTTGTTCTTCCATCAGCTCTGGAAAATAGTCTTTCATTTTCAATCGGGCACATAGATGCTTCTGGTCTCTCAGTGCCATGGAGAGGTCCAGAAATGTTGGCGGGGGGAGATCTTTCAGGAGGTTTGTGTACAAAGGGGCATCTGGGTTCTCGACAGGCCAGCGGTTCCAGTCCATTGAACAGCAGACAACACTCGCTGGACAAACCTCCAAGTGCTTCGCCAGACGGGATCGACACATGGAGAAAGGGCAGCCATAGTGAGCATTAAGGCAGGGAACCTTCTCATTGGGACATAGCAGGAGGTGTTCATCCTCCTTACACATGTGGAAGGAAGCACCACAGAGCAGACGGCAGTTTATGACCAGGCATGAGACTGAAATCTCGATGGGGACTTTGCAGCGTCGGCTGAAGCAGACTTCACAGTGCCTGTGCAGCTTCGTTCCAGATCTCTTAGAGCGGCTCTGGAAACAACATAAGATATCAACTGTTCACCTAGTTCACCTAGTATTTAAAATACAATACTGTACCTACAAAACACTTGTTGAATATATTTTTTATAAGGTCTTTGTTATATCACCTAAATGTTATTTGACCAAACAGACACAGGAAAAAGCATTAAGTAGTAATCAAGATCAAAATAAAAAATTGCTGAAATATTAAATGGTAGTGCGATAAACTTTAGTCTAACACAATCAGGCATATAAAAAAATGAATTAAAACGTACCACTATTGTCTGAAGAACAAGGACAAATCATAAAAAATGTAAAGCATATTAATATTCAATGAAGCAAATGCAAGTATCACATCTGCAAGCACTTAACAATACATTAAAATCTGCATCTGAATATTTCCACAACTAAACATTTCCACATTCAATCTTGTGACAATCTTTGACTTTGACTTTAACTACAGTACTTACAATCTCCATAGGTCAAACAAAACGAAAATGCACCGGTAGCAATGGCACACAATCTCAAGACGGTCTTCAGCTCTTCACGAGACCTGTAATGACTGGATTGTGGGTCATGTTAAAAATAGTTGGCTCAGCTGACTTCAAGTTACACGACCTCCCGATACTGTGGAAAAGTACAAACACTGGATGGACTTTAACGATATAGAACTATTTTATATTTCAAAAAGTTTATTGACCTCCAGAGGGGTCTACAGAAAGTTTGAACTTGTTGCTTTTTGTTGAGTCAGTAGATGGCACTCTTTCCTTTTGGCTTTTATGATCCTAATGTTTATTTTACATATAACCCACAAAAATACAGTTTCAACCGGATTGATTAATGAATTGTTTGTTTTATTGATTGAT
>SOMO01000037.1:712576-723667 GCA_028128575.1 Paedocypris carbunculus | reverse complement strand
GACTGTTTTTTAAATTTCCGTTAAAGAAAATATAATGACTTATCGCTGTTGGGAGAAATGAATCAGTGTTGAATCTTGGAATACTGAACCTTTTTACACATTCATGTTTCAGTTCTTTTCTTTGTTCATGGGAGAAAAGATGAGCTGAGCTGCGTGAAGAGCCTCTGAGGAGCAACTAGCACGGCAGCTTCCTACAGTCCTTTTTCTTCCCGCAGACCGTGGCCAGGCTACGCTTCAGTCTCACTGGCTCCTGTACGGGGCCTCAGGATGACAAACACCTCAGTCTGTTTGAGAACGTCCCCCGGAGCCTTTTCATTCATTGATATACAATAAGAGAGCCAAGGGGTGAATAACTCCTGGTAAATGTGTGGCCCTCCTTCAGTGCCGCTGCCGGGCCTGACTGTCTGTTACCAGAGCAGACAGAGGTTCAAAGAGCGTCTCAGATTTCTGACTCATCAAGTCAACAAAACTTCAGTGTTTTATTAAACGTCTGCCTTTGTGTTCTGGCAGATTAGTCCACCGTCTGAAATCCAGTGTACTTTTATCTTAGGCACACTGCCAGCGTGTGCTGTCTTCCCACATGATAGATTGCACTGATGCAAGAATTGAGTTTCCTCTCTGGTTTAAAAAGGGCCATGGGAAGTTTTGACGGCTGCTGGGAGAGAAAGTCTTGAGCAAACAGAAGGACTGTCTGTCCTGAGCACTGGGCTGTGTCTGGAGAACTCAAAGACCCCCGCCGTTTAATGAGTCGAGTGCTTGTTGTTGGCTTGCTTTTTACGTCAGCGTGTACGAGTTTGGTGTGTGTAATGCGTATAAGCTTGTCAAGTATGTTAGTATTACGTCTGGTTTGTTTTAATAGATTGCTGCATTGCAATAACAGTGTGTGGTTTTAATTTAAGCCTGTAGTTAATGTAAAACAAGTATTGGGTCAGTGATCAGGATTTTCTACTAGACGAAAAATATTTAGAAATATAGCGGCAAGTGTCAATGGTAGGGTTCGAGAATTTTAGTACATATCATACATTTTTTAAAAATAAGAGTAATCTCAAAGGAATTGCTATTGTAAACAAAACATTAACTCAAAAATTATTAGACACTAGTATTGATCAATTATTATATAAAAATAAGATTTGCTAACTAATTCCGGATTGTAGTTCTTAATACACAACTGTTATTGCAAATATTTTTTCGATTTTTATATTATTATTATTATTTTAGCCTATTGTAACTGTTCGTAATAATTCTCATTGTTATCTGAGAATTATTACGACATGTTTGCAAGAGTATTATCAACACTTGCAATAGACTTCATGGACCGAGCTGTCTTATCCATTTTGTCTGAGTTTGTGTGATTCAAATACAGTCCTAATTCACTGTGCGGTATATGCAGTACAGATTTAAGTCTGTCATTTTCACTCAATATCAGTATTTGTTCATGTTCAACCACATTTTCTGTGATTGAACATTGATAAAAGTATTCCAGAGATATAATGAAACCAGTTTGATTTTGAAAAGATGACCACAGACTAGTTGATTTTTTTACCATATTCTCACGCCATATCTAAATCTTGGATCACTTATAATAAAATAAAAAATATAAATATGAGAATCAAAATGATTTGGGTCCATTGTTTCTTGTTTGCCATTAGAGCATTCTGTTAACAAATTCACTACCATGTTAGTTAAAAAACTAACCGACAATAAAAAAAACTGTTCTCTAAAAATGTTTTCAATATAAACTTAATAAAAACTTTCTTCCTGCATTTAGCAGATACTTTTATCGGGAGCCTTTCATGTTTCTACATCAGAACAACGTCAGGATTTTCCAGCACATGAGTTTTGGTGTTGATAACATTGGCTCTACTGATCAAGAAACCGAAATGAAAAGCAAAACTATCCACCATCTGGACCTGCTCCGAGACTTTCTATTATGCACAAGTGCGAGTTCCATTAATGCTGATGTGGGTGAAGGAGAGATGGACACTCGCTGCTGCTGTGCAAGCATGTGGAACTTATTTTCACCAATTCTCCAGCGAGACATGAAGTGCATCGTGCTGTGCCTGGGAAAGTGTATAAAAGGATCTAGAGTATGTAATTGTGTGTTGTTCTTAAAGAAGTGCCTACTTGAAAATGGCACTAATTATAGCGCCATTATTTTACAGTAAATAAAACTTGTTCCCCGGGGACTGTAATGCACTTTTTGCCAGTAAAGTGTTAACAGAAACAGAACTGGGGAAGTCGTTGAGTTTAGGCCTTTAGAAAAGTTGCCTTTTGTTTCTGCTATTCATGCTAAAACTTGCTGGGAAATGGGGAAATCCAGCATGTTAGTTTGAATCTCAGTACACAACCGTAGTTAGTAGAGCTGTGGAAAATGTTTCTGCAATGCAATATTAACATACACAATAATAGTACAGACAAAAGTTCCTCAAGTCATCAGTCAATGTTCTTCCTTATTTTTAAACGCAGAATATAAGAATTACACAGGGCGAAGCTGCGACCTTGACTGAAGACAGAGTGACACTGACAGAGCAACAAGCAAGAAGAAAGACTTATTTTTGATATCTGAAAAAGCAAGATTCACAAAATGTGATGATTCAAGATTAAACAAATCTATAATCCATCCATCCATTTTCCTACCACTTCCATTTATTGGTTTTGGGGAGCTGGCAACTGTGGGCTTGAGGCGGGATACACACTCTGGATTGGTGGACTATCCACAGAGCGGGCCAATTATCCAATGCCTCATGTGGGGTTATTAATAATCCCAGTGTATGTATTATGATGTTTATAATGTATATATTTATTTATACTTGCATGACGCGTCCGTGCTGCAGCCCTCTCTAAAGAAACTTTTCACTGCATGTAAATGTATGTGAGAATAAATGTGATTTGCTTTAATATTTATCCATATCCAAACAGTGATTATTCATGATTTATTGAAAAAGAAACACTTTTTGCAATTAGGTTTTAATACTGAGAGGGTTTTAAAGGTTGAAATTTTCACTTCCACATTTTAAAAAGCACTGTTGCTTTTTTTTTTTTTTAGATACAAAATGCTGATGACGTGTTGATCTCACCACTGGAGAAGTTTCGCAAAGAGCAGATCGGAGCAGCCAAAGTAAGTATTAAAACCTGTTGTGAGTCAAAGTGTGTCACCAGAAAGTCATTTTTACCCTGTACGTGACATGATCCTTTACTTTGAGTATATAATTCTGTGATACTTTCCAGGAAAGGAGAAAATTGCAACCGCCTGTTGAATGACAGTCAAATTCTAACCAGATTCAGTTGTGCCACCATTCTGAACGGCTCTGTTTATAATCAACTTTCAGTTAAAGCATTACTCTTTCCAGGAGGCTTGGTTCCTGTGTTAAAAGTGCTGTTGTTTCACAAATGACCCTTACCGCCATATTAGAGGATCCGAAGCGTAGCCTATGATGCTCAGACATCCACAGCCAAACACTTTCTGCCTTATTTGGGTCTTTTGGCCCAGTGTGTGAAAGTGAGAACTCAAGGAACTCGTTCAACTTAGTGATGTAGAAGCCAGCGGCTCTCCGGCTGTTCAACCTCGAGCAGATGTTTGTGCATGTATTTAAAACAAAAGTCTCATACGTACAGGAACGAGTGATTTCATTTGACTCTGCTGGAGCTCATTCAAAGAAACATGGCGCTTGGTGTATTTCTGCTCTAAATGAAACGTCAACGCCAAAATCTTCATCTTTTCATAAAAAAGTGTGTAATCTTGAAAATGTGTTTCAAATAGGGTAATAAGAATAACATTCTTAGAAAGGGTGATGTCATTGTTGGCCAGTGGATTGGCCTAGAAACTAGAACTAGCATGCTAAAAATGTAATTCCTTTCGTTTATTTCTTGCCCAGTCCGATCTGTGGTTTAGACGACGCGTCCATTAGAAGGTCATGGGAAAGGTTCTGTTAATGCCAAGTAGGAAAAACAAACGGCTTTAAACTGGTTTCAATTGCAGAGAAGAAGATTCTCACTGCTGGAGGTTTAATTGAACGCAAATAGTAGTGTCATTGCGGGCACAGGAAGTGTGTGGAGAGCTTGTTTACCGTGAGCAGTAAAAGTCCCATAAATCTCTGAATAAGCACGTTTGTGGTTTCACTGGTGCTGTTAGTTGTCAGTGTCATGTCATCCTAGTTATCACTCAAACTGTGATAGAGAAACTTAGTGACAGCGAACTATAGTGTTTTATTAGAGGGTTTCTGAAATGGTGAAGAACCGCAATGTCTACGGTGAGGCTGGGCTTTGTCATTGTCACAGTCTTTACTGATACATCAATAGCATTGACCATACTAGACAAATTATAATTGGTTTACGAATTTTCCATCCATCTACACATTTTCTACTCGTTTTTCATTGGGACAAAGGAAGCTGCCAACATTGGTGTAAAGAGTGTATAGCCATACAAAGTACGAATACGTACTCCGAAAAATTACTCCGTTACAAGTTAAAACGAGTAAAACTATACAAGAGTAAAAGTCGTAAAGTATCCAATTTTCAAACTTAAGCAACTTACTAGTACTGTATGTTGGCTCAAAACTCAACTCAACTCAACTCAACTTTAATTTATCAGGTTTTATTTCCTAATATAGAATTGAAATTTTATGCCTGTGTTTAGTGTTTAAAAATGGCAAAGCAAAATAGATAAAAAAGAACAAATAGTCAGTCTGAGTCTAACTCAAATGTGCTAAAAGTGCAAACCTAATTCATGTTCATGCTCATTAATTGTGGCAGAAATTGATTCCAGCTTGTTGCGCACAATCACAATGTAACGAGTAACGATGAGTCTCCATTCAAATGTATTGATGTAAAGAATACATATACTCAATCAAAAATGTAGTCAAGTAGAGAGTAAAAATTGCTTATTTTTTCCCCATTACAAAGTAGCCAAAATACTTAAGTAAAGTAACCAAAAAAATGTCCATTTACTCAAGTACTGTACTTTACAGAACTGGCTTGCACTTATTTAAGAGTGAGTGATTAAAAAAGCATAATTTAAGTGAATTGTGAGTCTGCCATCTACTGGCAATAAAGTTTCTGGATTCATCCGCTTTCTCCAGTGACAATAAACAAGTGATAATGGCTTTAAAGTTTCCATGAGGTTCTGACATGATGTTTGTTTACAATGTTCAACATGTTATGTAACATCTTATCTTGGCGAAAATCATCTATCACTATAATTACTGTACAGGAAATTCCAAGTCATCACTTTTTTTTTTTTAAAGGAAGGGAAGAAGAAATTTGACAAGGAGACGGAGAAGTACTACACTGTTTTGGAGAAGCACTTGAGTCTGTCGTCCAGAAAGAAAGAGTCCCTTCTGCATGAGGTAACTTGAATGAAATCAGGGAAACAGTTATACTATGTCTTTTGAAGCGACTCCAACAAAATGTCAACTTGAACTCTGGTTATTCATGATTTCTAGGCAGACACCCAGATTAATAAGGAAAGGCAAGTCTTCTATGATGCTTCTCTGGAGTATGTGTTTAAAATTCAAGAGGTACAAGAAAGAAAGAAGTTTGAGTTTGTTGAGCCGGTAAGAAGGCCACTTTTCTTTTGCTTCAACAAAAAAAGAAACTTGTAATAAATGTTAATATGAATCTGTCTGTGCATCTAAAAGAAAAAAAAAAAAAATATTATTTTTTATATACATCTAAAATATAATGTAATGTTAATACTAAAATGTCTGTACATCTAAAATATTACATGATAATAATCAAGAATGTTCATCAAGTCAATCAGATAAATTTGAGTTGATCTGAATAAAGACTGAGTTTGTGTGTGATTTCAGCTGCTGGCATTCCTTCAGGGCTTGTTCACCTTTTACCATGAGGGTTACGAACTGGCACACGAGTTTGAACCGTACAAGCAGCAACTGCAATTCAACCTCCAGAATGTAAGATTCCTCTGTCACATAAAGATCCAAAAACAACAACCAGTTTGGTGTGTTCATGTTTAAGCACGAGTAAGAAGATTGAATGATTTCTTTTCAGGTACATTCAGGTTTAGTTTTTTTGTAAATTGCTTTTCCTTTTTTCCTTTTTGAGCCTCTCAACAAAAATGACCAAAGTCGTAATGCCACGCTACTTGAGAGACTTTTGGTGACAATAGCTAAGAAAACAAACTAAAAACAGATTGTGAGTTCAGTGACTGTTGTTTTTTCCTTCTGAAGACGAGAAACAATTTTGAGAGCACAAGACAGGAAGTGGAGAATTTGATGAGAAGGATAAAATCAGCCGACCAGGATTTCAAAGCTCCAGGACAGTGGACGATGGAGGGATTCCTCTATGTTCAGGAGAAGCGTGAGTTCCTTCATCACAAAATTCCACCATTTTCGATGCCATTCGATTTACACACTTTTCTCATTCAGGACCCTTGGGTTGCACATGGAGTCGACATTACTGCACATATGAAAAAGGATCAAAAATGTTTACAATGAGCAACTTTGAGTTGAAATCTGGAGCTAAACAGGTACAAAAGAACAATATACACTAGACTTCTGTTTTTTAACAGTTGAATCTCACAAAGTCTATTGTATTGCTCTTATACATATACGTACATATACGTACATTTATATACACATGCCATATTTTGGATTATGAGACATACCATCAATAAATGTCTATGTCCCATTGTTTTTCTCCACATAAAGCTCACTGCATTTTAAGTTGCATTGAACTATTTCATTGTTTATTAAGTACGCCTTGTAGTTTGAAAATTACATTATACATATATAGATTCCGAATTGACTCTACAATCAGTGTGTTGTGATCTTCCAGACTGTAGTATCAAACTAACTGTCCATGCATGTACTGAATAATAAGTAATAATATAATATGATGCTTTTATAGAACGGCCTGATTATGAGCCCTCCTGAGATATTCAAACTGAAGTCTTGCATCCGAAGAAGAACAGACTCCATTGACAAGCGATTCTGCTTTGATATTGAAGTGTTGGAAAGGTTTGTCGTGAATCACTTTAAGTGACTCAAATGATTTACCTGTATCCGCTGTTCGGTCAGTGTATTTCTCTTTTTAGCAAAATCAAAATGTTTAAATACTAAACTGTGGTCATAAGATTGAAGTTTGCAGTGTCGCCCTGTGTTTGTGTACTTTTCTGTCCCTTTCCAACACTTCTTCCTTCTATTTCTTTTCTTTCCTAATAACTGAAGAGGAAACCCGTGTGAAGGGCTTCTGTTCATTTATCTTCACTGTTTCTATAAAGTCCATCGGTATGTTGCTGGATTGCTGTCAACTAAATGTTGTTCAATATTTCAAAGTAAAAGTCCCTTAACCATACTAAAACAACAAGCTTTTGGGGATGTCACTAATAATGCTGCTGTTGACTGCAGCTTTGAAACATGCGACGTATGCTGGGAGATAAACTTGAGTTAAATTTCTAAATTTGAGATTTGACATGTCTCTGTCTGTCACGCAGGCATGGCATCATCACCTTGCAGGCTCTCTCGGACTCCAACCGACGACTCTGGATGGAGGCCATGGATGGAAAGGAGCCAGTAAGAGTAGTCACATGAACAGCAATATAAAGTTTGATGGATGGATGGATGGATAGATAGATGTCTGTGTACACATATAATATTTATGTTCTTTTTGCAGTTCAATAAAAAATCTTACCTTCCATCCCATGTTCTAATAAATGCATGTACGTCTCTCAGTCTCATTTTTCCTACACACTGCATCCATCTGTGTAGCTCTTTGTCTCCTTGTATTTTAGTCAGTCTATCTATCATCCATCCATTTATCCATTATTTTACCTATATATATGTAATGTATGACTCTCTAATCTTGTCTGTTGTCTGTCTGTCTGTTACTCTTCTATTGTATGTGCTAAACACTTCCATTTATATTAGGATTGAAGTAATATTAGATTTATTAAATTCTATGTGTAATAATATTGTATAATATTTCAAGGCATTGTGCGTACATTTAGAAAAAGACAAGCCAGGATGTTTTCATTCAATTTGGAACCATTTGTCCATCACTACATCATAATTTACTTTTTGTTTGTAGAGTTCTGTACACAAGGGCAGCATTAGCACACATATTTATATAGAGTGAAGCAATAAACCATAAATTGATTATTGTTTCTTGTAGTTTATTACTCGTCAAGGATATTGGTTTTACCATATGATGCATAAATTTGTGTTCTTCAAGTTTTAGAACTTCAGATGTTCAGTTCTAAACATCTGTTTCTTGTAGATTTACACTCTTCCGGCTCTTCTGAGCAAGAAAGAGGAAAGTAAGTCAGTTTCTTTTCTGTTTAGTTTCCAGTGTTGGCTATTGTTACTCTTACTGCTCCATGCATAATATTTCATGCACATTTAAGGGTCTTACATGATCTGTGTCCACAGCTTTTCTAAATGAAACCGGCTTTAACTATGTAAGGAAGTGCATAGAACTTGTGGAATCACGAGGTATATTTGCTTTTTTATTATTATTTATTTTTCATTAAATATTCTAATATGTATATAATCATTAAAATAAAGCATTTAATAACATGTAATAAAATAATAAAATCAAAAACTTCAAGCGAGGCACTAGGTCTTTTTTTTCAATACAGACTTTTGTTTTATCTTTTTACATGTACAAATTGTTTGGATATACTGTATTTATTTATATTATTTATTTATTTTATTTAATGCAGTTCTGTCAAATTTCTGTTCTCAAAGAACAATCAGTCCTACATAAAGCAACCGTGACTTCTGTCAGTGAATTGTTCCTCAGAAACGGACTTAGAAGACAGAGACTCTCGAGCTGCTTTTACAGGCTTGCCTTCTAACACAATGTACAGAAGAACAAAGCAGTGCATTGTGAGGACAAAAAAAGCCACCTCTTAGCACCAGGCTTGCTATTTTTACAAACATTAACATGGTAAATTCTGCAGATCTTTGAGGTCTTATTTTTCAGAGCAAAGTCCTAAACTTACTAGGTCTTACCATCAGGGAAGGTTGAATTTTTGGGTTTATATGAATTTTACTTAAGAAAAGAGGATTGACTTTTCTTTCCTTTCTTTAGGCATCGACACAATGGGCCTTTACCGAATAGGAGGAGTTAATTCTAAAGTCCAGAGACTTATGACTTCAGTGTTTGGTACCGCATTCTCCTTGCTCCATTATTTCTTCTGTTTACACAAACCTGCTAAATTAGTATACACAGTAGACAAAGTCTGTTTAAAGCGGATTAGGCTTTTTTTATGAGAATTGTGCCTTTCACCATAAAGGGACCAGTGTGTGCTTGTGTTTATGTCAAAGCCAAATTACAAAATTCATTTCACGCTTATAGCAGCTAAAGCTCCTGTGGATTTGGACCTTGACCCAGACACCTGGGATAACAAGACTATTACAAGTGGCCTGAAGAATTACCTCAGGTTGGTTTAAACATTTCGTCATAAATCCATTCATCCTTATCTTTATGGGATGATTGGTTGGAACCAGGTTCTACATACTTGCAACAGGATGTATTTTGTACTTTTAATTGTTCTTAGTGCAACATACACATTGGGCGTAACATGTGACTAAGTAAATAGTTACAGTACCTGGACTTGGAAAAAAAATAATGATTTGTTTAATTTTAGGCTACAGTATTTAAAGAGTTACTTGCAATGAAATCTCATCGTTTATTAAAATGAATCTGCAACAATTTTAAATGTCCTACTTTTTGAGTATATTTGACTACTTGTAACAAAGTAATTTGTATTATAAAAATTATTATTAAAAAATAATAATGATGATAATACAAATACTGATAAGTCATATAAATAATATATAAATTGATCACGACTTAAATGTAATCTGTAACTAATTACATTTTACCTAAATAAAAATATACTTATATACTTTTGGCATAAAACTTTTGCACTAAAAAAGATAAAATATTTAAATTATTAATCCCATTTGTGGAAAAAAAGTATTCACATGAAAAAAGATTATGGCGTATTTTTCAATATACAGTAGTGTTATTCTCCTGACAGGTGCCTTGCGGAGCCGCTCATGACCTACAGGCTTCACAAAGACTTCATCATGGCAGTCAGTGAGTTTGACTACACTCGGTTTTCTCACAGATGTTCTCCTGCTCTTTCACAAGAAGTTTTTCCCATCAAATGACTTTGTGTTGGGATTTTTTTCAATCCTTAGAGTCTGATGACCAGAACTACAGGGTTTGTGCTGTTCATGCTCTTGTCCACAAGCTGCCCGAGAAGAACAAAGAGATGCTGGACATTCTCATCAAACATCTCTACGTGTAGGTAGACGTGCCAAAGCAGCACATTTCACAAGTAGATTTGAAATTCAACAACATGGTGGCATCTAGATTTTTCCCTGATATTTTTGACAGGGTTTCCACACACAGTCAGAAGAATCTGATGACCGTTTCTAACCTGGGTGTGATTTTTGGCCCCACACTCATGCGGTCTCAGGAGGAGACAGTGGCTGCCATGATGAACATCAAGTTTCAGAATATTGTGATGGAGATCCTTATAGAAAATTATGACAAGGTGCATTTTCTCTTCTTACTCACAATAGCGGTCTCGAAATAAATGCCCCAGGACGATTGTGTCCCACCATCCAAATTTTCATGGCCCATTTTATTGTAAAATAAAATGTTGGCTTTTGTAATATTTTAAGGCATAGTGATGCTGCAATGTTTTGTTTCAACACTTGAAGGACAAGGTAGTGATTTGTTTTCTTTTGACATTGTTCGGTATTATCCTATAACAAAGCAAATGTTAAGGATCAAACTAATAGAAGACAAGTATCAAAGCAAGTATCGAAGTTTACCTTGGTTCATCTTCCTGAGTTTGTATTTCTGTTTTCATCATCTGTTTTTCATCTGTTTTTGTATTTTCATTGTTTTTGGTAGATCTTCCACCAAGCGCCGGACCCTAACATCCCCCTGCCCCATCCTCAGTCTCACTCTCAGTCTCGCAGCAGTGCCCGTCGCAGCAAAGCCATCTGTCTGTCCTCCGGCTCCCGCAAATCCAGAGGCCTGTATCCCCCCACCCTGTGTCTGGCTGATGCTGATAGTACGTGTCACTGCAACCGTAAAGTCGCATGCTGG
>SOMO01000037.1:686003-706458 GCA_028128575.1 Paedocypris carbunculus | reverse complement strand
AGATTGTTATCTACAACAATCGTGTACTGTTATCTTGTGACAGCAGAAGAGTCGGTTATCTTGTGTTGATTAGTGTATTTTTTCTTCACGTTGAAAGTGTGTAAGGGGGAAAAAAAACTGCTAGAAATTTAAACTTGAAAGCATTTTAAGTCATCTCCGTTCCTGGACTCACGTGGTGAAGGCATCGTTCTGTTTCGCTCCAAGATAATATGAGTAGAGGTTGAACATTCCAATCATGAAGGCCAGAAAGACTAAGATAAAGATGACCATGAACTTGAAAATGTCTTTCACGGTTCTTCCCAAAGAAATCTGCAGCGGCCCGAAGCTCTCGTTTGCAGGCAGAATATACGCGATTCTGGAAAAACTCAGAACCACCGCAATGGCATACAAGCCTTCTGAAACCAGCTGGGGGTCCGAAGGCAGCCAGTCCACTCTAGCTGGAACAAGATAAGAAGAATCTTTCGCAGTTTTACACCGTTTGATTGTTCTGTGCTGCATCATCTGGCTGAAACCAAGAAATTTAAGAGGTCGACTTGACACTCACCCAGTTGGAAGTATTGCACCTCTGCTGGGAGAGTAACATTTACTAAATCTGTGTAGTGCTCATCCACAAAGTGCTGTGCCACATATGCGTGCCAGAAAGCCATTATCCTTGAGATGAAGGACGCAACAAAGATGGCCAGCATTCCAAAATCTAACAGATTCCAAGGCTCAAGCAGATATTCCCTTGGACCTTGGGACCAGATTTCCTTGCACTCTGCCCAAATCATCCCTGAGAGACATTGAAGAGGATTATCACAATGAGGTGTGTTTCATCCCGAAGAACTGAACATTTCGTTCCTGATGTGCAAAGAGTAACTGACTTGAACTAACTAATAAAGAACAAACCCTTTGGGCACAAACCTATGACCCAGGAAATGATTAACATTTCCATCCAAGTAAAGGGAGTTGTTTTCATGCGAAACAGCTGGGTCGGATTGTCGTGAACGGTCACGTTGGGAAGCAGCTTTGTCCCATCAAAACGGTCGGCAGCGTTCAGGACTAAAAGTCCGAGGAAAATAGTGAAGGAGGCCGCATGCGCCACAAACTTCAGGAAAGGGCCACGCATGATCTTCCCCATCTGTTAAAAAAAACGGTACTTTTATTTACTGATTTTGTCTACTGTTCTGTAGAAGCATATCACATATTTGTGTTGTACAATCATGTATAACTCACTTAGCGAGAATTTACTTTACTCAATGTGGGTGGATATGAAGCAATACATAAAATGCTTAGAACACATGTAGTAACAAGACTTTTTTTTTTTAAATGCGTTCTGTATGTGGTTCGTCTCATTTTCTCTGTTTCCTTTGAGCATTCTTTTGAGCTCAGATTTGGGTAAAAAAGTATTTAGTCAGCCTCAGATTGCGTTCTCCTGTCTAAAAGATGAAAGACATTTTTTCATCATAGGTACATTTTTTTTTTTTCATAGGGTTAGGGTTAAAATTACAAGCGATTTTTCGGACACTCACAATCCAGTAAGTTCTTTTTTAGGAAGTTCTTGTCCTCCACTCGCTCCTTGTAAAAATTGAGTCTATTTGATCTTCAAATATTTAAAAGACAACTAACCACGGCCTCAAACATCAGACTCCAAACTCGACCATGGACAAGATCAAAGAGCTTGTCAAATAAACACCAGGAGCAAAATTGTAGACTTGCTCATGGCTAGGAAGAATGAACCTCTACAATAGGCAAACAGCTCATGTGATCAAGCTAACTGTGCAAGATATTATTAGAAAATATACAAGGTCATTCAAGGTCCTGGTGATTACAAGAATGTAAGGTAAAAATACCCAAACTACACTGGGTACTTGAAGAATGACCTGCAGAAGGCTGAGACCAACATAACTAAGGTTACTATCAGTAACACACTGCACCACATAGAATCAAATCCAATAGTGTCAAATGTGGCCTTCTCTTTAAGCCAGCACATGCCAGTCGACAGTTTGCCAGTGACCATGTATTCAAATGAGACCATTATTAACACGATTGGTAAACACTAAACTTTCATGGTGGTGAAAGATTGAAACCCAAGTAGTATCCATAAAAATACCAGGCCCACTGTGACGCATGGGAGTGTAAACGTCATGCTGTGGGGCTGTTTTTCTGCAAAAGGGACAGCGCTGCAGAGCGCTGGTGTTTGAAACACCGGATCACGAGTTCGATTCCCAGGGAAAGCAAGAATTTGTTGAATTGTGAGAGTTGTAATTAAAAGTTGGATAAAAGCGTCTGATAAATGACTGTAAAGTAAAATACTAGATTTTCTGTTTTTGAACTAACTAGATGCTATTTGCCCCACTGCATTTGATTTGTTGAGTAGCTCACCTGACTGTTGCCTGGCTTACCTTGCTACATGGAGACACCCAGTACACCATTGCCAGAAATGGAAGACCCACAGCAACACCCAGCACTACTAGAAACTTAATGCCCGTGGTTTGCTGCCGAAGTCCAGGCAAGTTTTCATACCAAATTGACAAGAGCTGTTGTTGGCAGTTAGGATGAGCCACAAACTGTTTTGAAAAGGAGGTTTCAACTTCATTTAGTGCTTGTTCTAAATGCCAACACAGTATTACCGTAATTATTATACATGTACCTTTTTCAGCTCATACTTAATTGCGAGTTTCAAGCGAATGAGATTTGGTCGCCCGGGAAGTTCCAAGGTCTCGTCTTCTTCACCGTTTAAAATGGCCTCCACTTCCTCTGTGCTCCGACAGAGATCCAGAAGACCCACAACAAAGTCCTTGCATTGCATGGAAAGTTTCCTATATTCATTCTGAAGAAAAAAAATATTTGATCAAAAAAAACATTTGATCATAATTGCATTGGCCCTGATGCTGTACCTTAAATTCCTTCTCGATATTAGCCAATGCGGCAAGTTCGTTGCTGAGCTCCAGCGCGGCCAGCACTGGATCCTCATTGGACAGAGACAGGTAAGCTGGACTGGCCAATCCCCTGTAGGCATTGATGCGTGAGCGGGAGTGGCTAAAAGAATCATACTTTTGGTGGTAATTGCAAGTGTCACAAGCACAAAAGTAATCGTGTGGCTGCACGATTCGAGCGCCTTTTCCCAAAAGAATGTGCACAACCTCGTACTCATGGCAGTGAGATGCTAGAATAATCGGAGTGACGTCGTGAGAGAATCGCGTTCCGTCTTCATCATATGCAAAAAAGTCGTCGTGCATGGGAGCCTGACTGGGGCTTGCTGTAAGTCTTGTGGAGTCAGCGAATGCTTTGTGACTCAAGATGGCTTCAACAATCCTGGTGTAACCTTTGCTGATGGCCAATAGCAGCGCGTCCCCAATTCGAGACAGGTTATCTTTGTTTAGCAATAGTTCTGTCACCTCCAGGTGTTCATTAGCAACCGCCAGCTGCAAAGCATTCTGGCCCATGTAGTCCACGCAGTTAACGTCCAGCTCAGGAATCTCATCCAGCATCCTGCGCACCACAGGTATGTTTCCGTACTCTGCAGCATCCAGGAAGCGTTCCTCCAGTGGGCTTAAGCTGTTGGGATGAGCGTTGAACATGTAGGCCGCTCCACGCACAGCCTGTCTTCTGCTCTTGGGCAGCGTCTGTCTTGCCAAATTTTCTCTGAGAAAAGTCAAAATATTCAGATTTTTAAAACAGAANCAGTATTAAATATTGAAATCTACACAATGAAATATACGTATGGATTATGGTAATATGATAACATGGTAAATATTACAGCTGATAAATGTTTTGGGGATAAGCCATTGCCTTCAAAACACTTCTTTCTCAAACAAACCTCTTACAATGAATGTCTTCCAATCTAATCTAAAACAAAAACATGTTCCAAAGGCCACTTCCATAACTTCTCTACTGAGCTTAAGTCTGGTGCTTTTCAGTTCTTCTTCTTAAGACCATCCTTCCAAAAAAGACCTTCTTTGCTTCATTTAACAGAGAACAGAGAAGAGCATAACTCCCCTTAAATAATCTCCTTTTTTCACAAGGCTTCAACTTTCAAACATCACAGTTGGCGAGATGTTTGTACAATCATGTGCAGAACCATTTCTTCTCCAAACTGGTGTGTGACATTATTGCCTTAATATTTCTTGCAGTAATTCACAGGCTGATTTGTGGCAAACATCAAACACGACTTTTCTTCCAAGTTTAAGGTTTCCGAGATAAATTATTTTCTCTGTGACAACTGTATCCGCTTTATCGCTTTCTTGAATGAATCTTGGCTCATGGGTTATTCTTCCGATTATCTTTATGATCTGATGTTTTTAGTAAAATGGACTAAATGTTGTTTACAGGAACAGTAAGGATTTGTGAAACGCATATGCAGCAACTACCAGTGTCCTTCCTCTGTGTTCTGCTTTTTCTCACTTTGTCCACTCCTAATTCACTTTATTTAACATAGCATTTTATCGGTTGCAATTTTGAATTTGAATGATTTTCTTTGTGTATATTTTTCGAGTTGATATATCACATTGATTGGTCAATAAATCAATACATTTCAGCACTGAGAATATATTACATTGAATAATTGTTTTCAAAAAAAAATTTCCCCACTGTGTGTGTGTGTGTGTGTGTGATTATATGGTATAGTAACATGTACATGTTACAGTAATGTACATTTTAATAATTATAATAATAATAATAATAATAATATAAAAGTATAGTTATCGTCTATCCACGTGTTAATACATAAGACTTTAATGGATATGAATGCTATACTTTGATATGTATGCAAATAATGTGTGATTTTGAGATATAGTGTGACAATGCCAGATTTGATGCTAGTCAAACAACCTATCAAAATATTTATTTAAATATCAATTTCTTTAATTTCTAAAATACTTAATTAATGCAATGACTTAGCAGTATGACCAACAAATACTTTAAGTCTAAAGTCTAGTTTAAAGACTAATAACATCATCATTCAATGGTAAAAAGAATCAAAAGAGCCACAAAACTTACCCATGATAATATCCATAACTTCCATAACAGTCCTCAGCAAAGTCCTCGTTCATCAGTAAATTATCTTTACTTCTGTTGCGTTTCTCAATGGTGTGATATGGTGTGGATTGATCTTTATCTTGTAGCAATGGTCTTCTTTGATTCATATTTTCATCCGAGGTGGTTCACAACAGCGAAACGAAGACATCTAATCCAAACATTGGGCTGTGAGTGAATGAGTGTGCGCTTCACACTGGCAAGTCACCATCTTCTTCAATCCTTTGTTATGTTCCTGTGTAGGTCCTGAGATTCTGCAGAGCACTGAGGAATCCTGTTCCACTCAATGGCTTTAAACCAAATCATGCAAATCTTCATGCGGGTCCTATTGAAACTGCAATTTTTACGTTCTCATCACAGCAGAAGTTTAGTCCTAAATCCAACAATCAGATTAGATAATACATTGATTTTCACGATGAACAACATTTTGAGTTTAAATTCTCTCTCCAAATTGGTTTAAATTTCCTCCTCAGAGTCTCAAAACACAAGATTGAAATCAGCAAGTTTCTTATATCAAACCCAAGTGAAGAAGAGCTGATATGAAATCCCCGCGGGTCTCTTTCCATGTTCCCAGTAAACTTCTACATCCTGTGTGTTCATTACTAGCGTCCTGTGAGCTGTGGGAATCGGCTTCAATGGAATTCCAGATCGACCAATGGTCACGTAGTTCTGTAGATGCATCACACATTATGGTCCCTTTGCTTTGCCTCCTGCTGCCTGTGGTTCTTGCTCTCTCACATCTACTGTATGTGTCTGCACTTCAGCGCTGGTAAAAGTGCTGGGTCAAAGGGCAACATGGACACTGGGTCATGGGAAGCCTGTGTCTTTTTTCAATTCCTGCNGTGACCCCAAAATGGAAAAGTAGTTCCAAAGACGAACAGATGGACTTTGTGAGAGTATCAGACGAGGCTGAAGTAAATGCTGAAGGTGCTTTTTTCTTTTTCATTTGGAAGCTCAGCCGTCTGTCAGATGATGGGAGAGCAGGCCTGGGCTTTCCCTGAGGTTTAACGGACTTAAATAAGTGCTGTCAGACCAAATGAGGAGCTACAGTCAGGCTGGAGCTCGGTAATTGTGGTCGGGCTGGTTGATGTGAGATGACATGATTTCATAATGAGTGGAAATTCAATATCCTTATGCTGAGAGCTGTTAATACGCACACACTTGCACACACAGGTTTGATGTGTCCGAGCTTGAGACGTTGGAGATCTATCTGCTTTACTATCAAACACCAACGAGTGGAGATGATGTCTCTTCAGGCTGAGGAGAACGGAGTGATTTTCTGATGAGAGCGCTCTTCAAGCTTATCGAAAAACGGAGCGCTCCTCACTTTAGTGTATAAGAGACGGGCAATGAATCCACACGATGTCTTCTGAGATTTAAATAATGCTTAATTCACCTGATGGGTGTCAGACGTTGGAGTTGAGTTGGTGCTTGTGGCCCTCACTTGATGAGTTTCTGCAAAGCTTGTGATAAAGCGATTTGTTCAGCAGAACGAAGGTGTTTGAAGCTTTAATAGATCTTCTCTAGGTCTGCTCTCTCAAATTACAATTGCCAATTGGTCTGCTTGAAGAACGCCGCAGGAGAGGAACTCGGCTACCACAGACCAAATGAAAACAGAGCGTCTTTGTGAAAGATGAGGTATGCTCTCGAGAAGATCAGCTTTTCCTACTCCAGAATAACATTCTGGAAGCTGTTGAGTTTCTCAAGTTTGAGGGTTTCAGGGACGTATCACGTTGTCAGAGATGTGCTCTTGAAATAAAATGACATTTTTAAACTCGCATCGCCGGCAAAGCGGATTCGAAGGCCATAGCAACTACACATCAATGAGATGATTTGTTATTGGATTTTTAGNCATCCAATCAGAGGTTGTTCACTTTAATAATAGCATACACAACCCAATTCTGAATGTGTTTTTTTGTAATCATTTACTTACAGAATGTTTTTAAATGATTATAGTAATAATGCCTACACGTACACAATACTATTATTAAGATAATCTTTATTGTCATTGCACAATGGTATATACAATATTATTTACAACCTAGCATACCTTGTTTTAGCAATATACTTTTATCTTAGTATATTACTTTATCATAAACATACTGTATTTTCAAAATACTTTTATAGCCATAATAGATTAGAATAACACATTTATATTAGCATGGTACGTTAAGCATGCATTATATCAAGACTCTGTTTTTTTTTATATTTATTTACTGTGAGCAGTTCTAGTTGTGGGTTTGATTTCCAGAGAAAGCAGATACATGTAACTATGTACGCTAACATTGTAATGCACTGTTAGTAACTTTGGAATCTTTACTGATTCACGTTTACTTCATTGCTTACACCATATCACTATCAGAACGACAAGGAACAATCCCACTCATGAGACGCCTCAGCAGAACTGGACATTTTGTTTAGTCTTTGCTTGGACTTGAATTTGGCAGAATTCTTTGCTTTAAATAGACACGGTACAGATGGCTTAACATACACACATAACCACTGGCATATTTACTTCAGGGCGGCGAAGCCAATAGTGGCCACACACTATGCTGATTTTTTATATCTTGTTAATTATCTCGGTCAATGCCAATGAATCAGGACAAACAATGGGCCACCCACATCCATGGCGACGTCCTGCTCGTCCGGAACCCATTTCGTGTCGACAGTCGGCCATAAAGATCAGTAAATTATGCAAAGCTTAATAACTTTAACCTGTGCTGCCAAAAGCGCTCATGACAGTAAATTCCACAGTCAGGCTCGAACTCATTTCAGAATTTACAGTAGCTGTTATGACTCTATTTAGATTGAAATTTGGAATGAATGTAAATAAGAAAGAGATGTGATAAAAGATGTTAGACAGTTGCTTTCAAACAACAGAAAAGTTTTGACAATTTTATATACACATGTTCATTTTTCTTGTAAATAAGACATTTCAGCAACACTAAATTTAATTAATTTATTTTTTATAACGTTGTGGCTGCATGGAAAGGAAAAAGTAGAGAATTAAATCAAATTAAGCAAAACCAGTGGAATAAAAGCAGACAACCTTTAGTACATATTAGCAGTAAGATTTTATTATCCATGATATCTAATGAATTTGTGGGGGAAAAAAAATGCAAATTGCCTGTGTAAAACTTTTAACTAGCATTTCACAGCTTTCAGGAATTTGGAATTTCGACTCTTCTGATTTTCATAGACGCAGATTTTATTCTGACAGGGACGCCACTTTTGGTCCAAGTGTCCCAGTGAATATGTGACTGGTTGGAGAACTCTTGCTCCAAGGGTGAGCCATTTAAATTAGCCTTGCCACACTGGTTAAACCACCACCCTGTGTTGTTCTGGTGCACACTGCAGCTCTCCACAGCTTTTTCCTCAAACGTGCAGAACGGGATGCAGCCATCGTTATCAACATCAGAGGTGCTGAAAGGGGCCGTGTCTTGGTTTTGCTCTTGGTCGTACCCTCTAAAAGAATCACCTGGAGAGTGAACAGAAACGTTTTTAGACACAGCCATTTTGCAGAAAAATTTTCCCAGGTGAAGGTACGACCTGCACTCCCAGCGTATCGGCCAAGGTGAATCCCGAAGAAATTGCTTTCGTTTTCCAGCCAGAAGTTGTCATAAGATGCGTAGGCCGTAGAATCGTCTTGAGAGACCAGAGACACGTGCAGCTGGAAACGAGTGTTTTTCTGACTCACAATCTGGTAGATCTTCCTCAAGCCCAACCAGTGTTCACCTAGAAGATGAGGTCATTTAAAAAAGACAAACTGTTCAACAGCAGGATGGTTGAGGAACAAACTCTTTGGTAAGTATTTACCCTAAACATTACAAACATTACCTGGTAAGTATCCAAAGCCGTTCAAATAATCCGACCACATTCTTTTAAAGTCTGTGAGACCATCGGTTCTTTTCTGTATTACTGTCCAACCACCCTCCATATAATCCATTTCACAGAACACCTGAATTGAACACCCAATTTCAAATGAATAACAGAAGTAAAATATATGTCAATAGTGGCACACTTTTAAAAATGAAACTCAAAGGTGCTTTCCTCAAATGAGACGTCTGTGTTTTCAGGTTGAATTATATAGATTCCACTGGGTATTTTTGGAGATACTGACCATAAATTTTCTTTGATATCACTACAATCTCTTCCTGTAAAAGTAAAATGAGTCTTAATTTGAGACGGTTAAAAAAAAAAAAGCCTGAAAGACGTTTTGAATGATGATCTTACCATGGGACTGCATAGGTTTTGTATAAAATAAATCACTGTTGCTTCTTTGCACATCGGAGCTGAGTGTGTTTACTCTCGACATGAGCTCAGCCATCTAAGAAATGTTAGAAAAGTCATGCGTAAAGGAATGGAGAAGAGGAAATGAGTGTTGGGATTTTTCTAAGTACCTGACTGGAAAGAAATTCCAAGGCCTTCTGTTGCTCATCAACGAGATCGCGGATTAATTTCCTTGTGTTTCTGGTATATGATATTATAGTGTGCTGGAGATTACCTACAAAACACAACACACCTAAGGTTCTTATTCATTCTAATTACAATTCTGAAATGTAGAACTGATGATTGTACATGTTGAATAATAATTAAAAAAAATACTTTGGATGTGTATATGTATAACAAGCTTACTGCACAAGGAATGCTTTTCATCACGCATTAATTTTGCCGTCATTTCACATGGCATGGTGCACTTGTCTATGTGGTAAGACTCTTTCTGGCTTTGGTTAGAGACATTATCGGTCTCCCCACTTACAATGTTTGTGTCATTCTGAAAAGTATTACTGGTGTTCTGTTGGGACAAAAAAAAATAGGTAAAATCATCATGAATCATGCAAATGAATAGAGAGCAAACAAAAGATTAGGTTTACATGGTAAAAACCTTTGTTTGCCGTACAATGCAAAAAAGACCAAGTTGTAACTGAAACGTACAGTAAATAGTGTAACAATAAATATTCATCCAGTCTTTTGAATATTTATGTCTAAATTTATTTGACATTTATGAATGAAACTTCACTCTTAATAATCTATCTTATGATCAACAGAGAAGACGTACAGCTTAGAATATAAAGAAATGGATCGTACTTATTCTACGATCTGTTCCACAGCTGAAAAAAAAGCCCCACACACTTACCGAAGTTAACGATGCATGAAGTAGAGAAAGTATATGAGACAGAACCAGAATCATCCAGATCATCTTGGAGTCACACGTGTGGAGTGGTGGTGGCTTCAGAAGTCTCCAGGGCTAGTGAGCCCCAATGCCTGGAAGGAAAAGAGAGGAAATCTCACAAAAAAGACAAACGACTTTCTTCCTTTCAACCAAAAGCGCTTGCTCAGGCTAATTCTGTTTCATTTCTAAACAAATGTCTCTTTATTGCACTTCAGCAACATCCTGTATTGACTATGAAAACCAGATGCTGAAATGTGACACTGTTGAGGTGGAAATCAGCAGGACTGAGGGCAGCATTCCTGAAACACACAGGACAGCGCATATACAGTGCCTGGAAAATGATGCTTTGCTGTAGAGTCTCAAGTTATATTTCAAATTGTAGGTTATAAATCCTGGAACTTGTAACAATTCAATTCACCATTCAATTGTCAAATCCAAGCTAAAACAAGAAAGATTATAATTTACCTGTTTTACTGATATAAGTACAGTACTGGTTTTAAAAGGAATCTGTTGGTTATGTCATTGGTGGTCAAGTTACAGCCTTCTCTATATGTATTCAAATTTTATAAAAGTACTGTAAGCATGAAATAAATATATTGAACGTGGAAGTTGTATATATAAAAACTGAACTAACACGTTAACAAAATCAGTTTTTTTTTTTTTTTTTTTAGCATTTATTTTATTTTATTATTTTTTTTTTTACAAAATCAATATTTACAGGTCGATCACTTACTCGTGCAACGTCATCCTCCTGCGACTGTTACGGCAGTTGTTATGACAACAGCGGCAGGCATCATGGCGGAGGAAAAGTTTAGTTTCGAACAAACGTACACATTTAATCAGCTGTCATCAAAAAGCTTTACGTTTGAACAAGACCGGGAAACATCGCAGCTGTTATTAAAATGGTAAGAACATGCTTTGTTCATTTGATTTTGTGCCTGGAGAAGAGTCGTGTTTTCCAATGACGTGATAGACGCTTTTTGTGAAGAAACAATACAAATAATTTAAGAGGTGTAAAAGAATGAAAACCTGAATTTAGAAATTACCTTAGTTAAAAGGGAGTATATCATCCTGCTTTTCTTTTACCAAAGTTTGTAATTACAGCTCTGTCGTTTCGTCTTTACTTTAATTTTCCCTTAGTTCATCTGGCATTATAGGGAAAAAAACACAGTTGTAAATAAACATGTGATTTTTCTGCATGCGTGCGTGTGTACGAGTATATGTATGTAAATGTATATGCATCATATAATTGTAATAATGATTATTTGCATTTGATTTTCAGATAAAATTTTATTTTTCTAATGTCTTTTCAGGTCTATGCTAGGTCGAATTACTGCTCAGTCCTTCAGTTTTGACCAGCCATTTCAGCCGTATAGGAAAAATGACTTTGCCATGGTAATTATTAAAGTTCTTTGTATGGTCACTGTCTCAGAAACATAGAGCACCTATTGCATTATCCACCTGGATGCTTTCATTCACTCACACACTTTTAGGTTGGTTTAATATGCAACACTTATTTGAATAGATTTCCAATTCATTCAAACAAGCTACATTTGAAAGGCAAAACAGTCTTAATTTATACATTTTTTTAAAATTAAGAGGTTTTTTGAAAATTCAACATCTGGTTAGTTTTTAAAGTGTAATAAATATTTTAGAACCACATTATAAATTAAATATCATAATAAACAGAGAACTGTTGTTTCAGAATTTTTTTCAAGATCCCTGTGTGAGGAAGAATTTAAAGGTTCTTGATACCTCTGGAACATGGACTGCGCTGGGCTGTAAGTTCTCACACGTGGAATGATGATTTTTCAACCATTATTACACATCTCACATGATGATGGTTTATGTTCATAGGTCATGATATAACACATGTGAATGTGGAAACTGTACCTTGTACAAAAGTATCTGTGGATATTTTTGATCCACTTTACTCAAACGAAATAGTGCGACAATCTGGTCACATCATTAAATGTCTGCATGAGAAATATTGTGACTTTGATGAGTTAAGAATGGTAAGAATATACTTTTATTTAAAATTTTCTTTAAATACACTAAAATATATAGTAATTGTTCAATAATATAGTAATATCAGAAATCCTGTGCAATGTTTTCTTGCAGGTTTTACTTGAAGAGGACTCGAACAAATATGATGTGATTAGTCCAACTGATCGCCTGGAGTTCTTGTTTAGGCTGTTCAAGCATCTGGTCATAGGTGGTGAACTTTGCCAATATGAGGACATCATTGACCCATATATTGACACAGCTAAATTAATTTACAAGGACATGGTCAGGTGAGAATTTCTTTTTTTTTTTTTTTTTTGTTTTAAAGAACTTATCACGTGTATATAAATAGAATGTAATGTGACTTGATCTGACTCACTTGAATCATCTGACGGTCATGAGATAAACATGATTCATTTGTTTGTTTGTTTTTTGTCATCCCTAGTGTTCGTAAGGATCCCAAAACAAAGAAGATCAGTGTAGTTTCAACAGTATTGAAAGTCTCTGCTTGTGTATGTCTCTTTTATTTTCTTTACAAACCTACAAAAGAAGCAAACAGTTCTTTTCCTTTTGAAAGAAAATGTTAGTTATTTTATAAATGTTAGAGTAATTTTTTTTTTTTGTTCTTTGTAAAAGATTATTCTTTTGTTACCATATCTTGAACCCCATCTGCTCACAGGGCACCATGGCTTAATGCTGCCCACTGCTCCTGGGTTGTGTGTGCTCACTGTGTGTCTATATGTGCTTTACTAGATGCGTTTAAGCACACGTTTCCCCGCAGAGGGACTTTAGGGGTTTTACTTTTCAAATTTTCATTTTGATAATACAGAAAGACCTGAGGTGAGTAAAACAGACACCCACACCAGTTAAAAAACAGGCCAAATTTAGATCAATTGGCATTGGAAATTTGGCCATAGGTGTTATTGTGTGTGTCTGTGTGTCCCGTTCTACGAATGGTTGGCCACCAATCCAGAGTGTGTCCCCTCAGGCCCAGAGTCGGAGCGTGGACCAGAAATGATGTAAGAGGTAGTGCTTTGCTACTGCTTTCTCAGTAGCTCAGTCTGGTGTTTGAAACACTAGATCATGGGTTCAATTCCCAGGGAAAGCAGCAAGTGGTTGATTTGTAAAAATTGTAATGACATGTAAGTTGCTTTGGATAAAAATGTCTGCTAAATGATTGTAATGTTAAAAACTCTTAACCTACACAAGACTTCTTCTACACATGACTCCAATTTAAAACCATTACAAATTCATACAAAATGTTTTTTTTAACAATTGGAGATACATTTAGTTATGGTAATTTAGTTATTTTTTTGTTTTCTTAATATCTTGTTCTTAAGCGATATACTTGATTTCTGTCTTGAATCATGGTTAATGTATTAATAGTGGATTTTTGAACTTTACTAGTTTTTTTACCTAGTGAACTAGGAGATTTGTTGCTTTAATGATGCTTAAACTATAAATCAACAAAAGCAAATAATGGCAAATTTTTGTCACTGTTTCAGTCTCTTAGTAGCCATTTGTTTGTGGTCATCACTTTTTGATTTTATTACTGTTATTTAAATAATTGGAAATTATGAAAATCATATCAGTAATCTAACATTTTGTTATTTATGTTTATTAGGACCTTGGTGGACTCTGCTACCCATCTGCCAACAACAACGAACAGACGTTCGCTTATTTCTGTATTGATCCGTTCAGAAAACACGTTCATGTCCTGTACCATTCGTTTGGTATAGGTGAAATACCAAAACATTAGTTTCTCTCTGAACAATTCTGGGAAGTCAATCTAGATGTTTTCACCCTATTGTCGTTTTTTTGTCTTTTAAAAACCCATACACAGCACTATGCTGATTGTAACTTCTGTAAAATGTTCCACAATGAGAGGGCGTTGCTTGCTTTGGGCAACAAAACGCTCAAGCGTCTCTGTGCAAAATTACAATCGAGACGTTTCTGGGGCCGAGATCTTTTTTTTCGTCGTCTACTCGTGTGACAGGATAGACCGGGTAAGTGAAAAACAGACAAAGCTGCGCTCGTTTCGGTCGACCTAATCAGCTGTGAAGGCTATCTGTCTGCGATATTTACGGTTTTTACGGACAATAACAAATATAAGTGATTGCTGTTTTTTAAAATGTGATTTAGAAATGTGAGTTATATGACAACTGCATTTTGAATTAAAATAATTTTGTGCTTACATTGTTTCAATAGTTTTTGTATACAAATTCTTCAATTCAACAAAAGTTTAAATGCAGCAACATTTTTCCGGGAAACGCTAAAGCTATTTTAGCCAAACGGCGAGTTCGAAATAAAACACGAAACAAATACAATAGCATTTTTATCAAATTCATTTTTATAAAATGAAAATTATTTTACCGTATGATTTCACTTCCGCTTTAGAAACGGAAGAGAAGAACATTTCGTACTGTCGTCGAGCGAGCGTTTGTTTTAATAAGGGTGAGTTGGCTTTTGTTGTCGCCTTTTGACTAGATACGAAAAGTAACATTACAATTATTCTTTACACACCCGCACACACACTTGACATTTTGCTTTTAAGCGTTGCTTTTGCGCTCCTTTGTTGTATAAAACCCCGTTTGTGACTACGAAGGAAATGGCAGCGCATTGAACTGCGCAATGGTTTTTAAGGGGAATTTCGAGAGAACTGAAAGTACGCGCCGACGTGTGGGTGTCCAGTAACTATGCGTCACACGACATTTTAACGCCAACTCACCGTGCAAGTGCAACATCCATTAAATGAAGCAAGATTGTCTCGCCCTGTAGAACAAAGGGAAACCCCTTGCGTAAATGTTTGCGTGTTTGTAAAATACGGTGTAAATGAAATTCCACAGAATGTAAAAGCACCAAGATAGTATGACATATTTGAGTAATAAAAAGACGTTTGTTTTTAATTTTAGTGTAATGTTACATTTACACGCTAGTTCACTCCGACATTCAGGTGGAAATGTTTTTTTGTACATTTGAAAAAACGTCCAGACGTTGACCACGCCTAGAAACCGTTGTTACTTTACTTATACTGTACAGTCATTCAGCACTCAGCAGACGCTTTTATACAGGTGACTTGCATCATGTCATTTCAATGTTTACAAGCCCATAACGCCTTTTGTTTTCTGGGAATAGATCTAAATCTTGAACTAATTCTGTAAAAATTAGCAAATTGTGTGTTTTATTCTATAGTTTAACCTTTATTGTATGTAGTACATTTGGTTTACTACATGTATCATATCCTTTATGGATCATGGACTAAAGTGTTTTCTTTTTTTGTATAGGTTGCTTCAATAAAGCCCAAAGAAGCTGCTTGTCTTTTAAAAAAAAAGGCTTTCATCCTTTCTCCAAATCTGCTAGAAATCTTTTGTTAAAAGATGATATATTTTGCGATGGCAGACTAGACACCCGCCATGGGATTTCCAGCAGAGAGATAGACGAGAATGAACAACCCTTCTCGTGGTCACACTATTTTACTAACATCATCTAAAACACCTTTTCACCAGATGTTTTCTTCACACACTGAAATTATTATTTGTGACCCTGGGTGAGTGAAACAGTCAACTTTGGGGGTTTTTACTTCTAGTTTCATTACAACTAGTTTCTAGTTTACAACTAGTATCACTTTCATCCTCCCATCTTAACAACTACCATGCAATCCAGTCGCATGATGAATCAAGACAAGTCATTGGATAGTTTCTCCATTCATTAGGTTCATGCTGTTCTCTCACTAAGGGTTTCATTCCTTCGTCTTTCTCTCTGCTGGAAATTCCTTTCCCAATCATTTCTTCCAAATGGAAATAATTCAAAATAGTTCGTTTCTACGGGGTTTGTATCGCAACAGAGCTCCAGCAGATTTATCATACGACAACGCTAATGAACTCTTCCGCATATCAACGTTTGCCAAATTTCCCAGCTCTCCGGTGACAGAACGGAGTCTGGCTCGCGCAGGGTTTTATTACACCGGCCTGGGCGATCGCGTCCAGTGTTTCCGCTGCAATATTACGGTCGACAACTGGCAGTCCGGAGACTGTCCGGCCGAGCGCCACAAGCAGCTTTCTCCAAACTGCAGCTTCATCCAGACTTTACCCGCCACCGCAAACCTCCTGTCGTCCTCGCACTCTGCCTTTTCTCCGCTTCGGAATGCAGCCGTCCTTCAGCTGTCTTCTCCGGCAACCACAGCAGCGACCACCACTTCAGGCCAGGCCGAAGAGCCGGTGGGCTACCTAAACATGGGATTCAACAACCTTGCCACTTCCAGCCCCACAGCCTCCCGAGGAACCGAAGATGTGGCGCACCAACGTCCCACCACTTGCCACAATCCCGGAATGCGGCGGGAGCAGGATCGAATCGACACCTTCCAGAACTGGAATCTCACCACGATCACTGCATCCGAGCTGGCCAAAGCAGGTTTCTACTTCCTCAACCAAGGGGATCGGGTGGCTTGCTTCTGCTGCGGTGGTCAGCTCATCAGCTGGAAGCCTGGGGATCGGGCGATGGAGGAGCACCAGAGGCATTACCCAAATTGCCGCTTTGTTCGGGGCGAGCGCTCTGATAACGTGCCCCTGTCGGCGGGAGGCCTTTCTAACGTGTCCAACTCCGCAATGCAGCAGTGCGAAGAACGGCTCCTCACGTTCGTCAACTGGCCATCACGAATACCTATTCGACCAGACCAGTTGGCCAGCGCTGGTTTTTATTATGTTGGTAAGTGCGCAATCGATCCTAAATTCAGTCTGGTTTTGGTCTTGTGCTGACAATTCTTTGTCTTTTCTCTTCCTCTTCAGGCCGTAATGATGACGTGAAGTGCTTCTGTTGTGATGGTGGTCTCAGATGCTGGGAGTCCGGCGATGACCCATGGGTGGAACACGCCAAGTGGTTTCCAAGGTTGATCAGTCTTCTGTTGTCTCCTCGTTCAGGACTGGAAACGTTGAGTGTTAAATGGGTGCTGTCGTGTTTCAGATGTGAATACCTGTTGCAAGAAAAGAGCCAGGAGTTTGTCCATCAGATTCAAGCTCGATTTCCAAGGTTGTTTGAACAGGTGCGAATCAGAGGTTTACATGATGAGAATTCCATCTGTTGAACGTTTCACCCAATGACGTTTTGTGTTAAAGCTGTTGACCAATGGAGATGGTAATTCAAGAGAATTTGTCGATCCTCCCAGTAAGTTGAAGTGATATTCTTCTAAGAGAGATGCATTTTCTGTTGGAATTATTTTTGTATTAATTTAAGGTTCAAAATTATTTAGAATTACTTTTCTTTAATTTCAGTTGAATTATTTTGTCTGTCAATATTATTTATTTTTAATATTTTAAGTTTTCTAGATTTTTGTTGAGTATGATATATTATATTTGACTCAGGATAAGTTAAAATACACAACAACTGATAAAGCCATTGCTAACCTTCTTTTTTAAAACCGGTTCAGTTGTGCACCTGGGACCCGGAGATGACCGTTCGGAAGATGCGGTGATGATGAACAATCCCGTGGTGAAGTCGGCCTTGGAGATGGGATTTGAGCGTGGCCTTGTGAAGCAAACCGTGCAGAGCAAAATCCTCACGAGTGGAGAGAATTACAAGACAGTCCAAGAACTGGTTCTGGATTTGCTGAGTGCTGAGGATGAGAAGAGAGAGGAGGAGAGGGAACTTCTGGCAGAGGAAATGGCCTCCAGTAAAGTCATTTAAACATCTTGTGACTTTAAAAAGATGAGGGCCATCAATCCACAACCCATGTTTTTTTTTTTTTTTTTTTATAGATGGTTTCACTTTTCTGAAAAAGCATCACGCTGCTTTGACGCAGAGGCTGAAAAGTGTTCAGAGCTTGATGGACCATCTCCTGGAAGAAAATGTCATCTCGCAGAAAGAGTACGACGGCATTCGGAACTGCACGTCCGTCAAGCAGCAGACTGGCCAGCTCATCGACTTAGTCTTGTCGAAAGGCAACGCGGCGGCCGAGGTCTTCCGGAACTGGATCAAGAAAAACGACGTCTACCTGCTGAGAGAACTGATGGGTTTGTGCTTTTGTCTCTGTCTGATGTTCATATCGTGTTCGTTCACTTTCAGTGTTCCATGTTGTTAGTCTGTGTCCGTGAACTCAAAAGACAGGGACACTTAAATCACATATGCATAGAAAGGTGATGCTTAAACCGTAATAAAGGTCCTAAAGCCAGCCGAGCCCACGCTAGACATCACTACATAAAACTGACAAACCAAATTTTTATTATTATTTTTATTTTGTTTTTGCTGCAATTTCAGACCAGACAAATGAAGCCGCATCACCGAGTCAAGATCTTTCAGGTATATTCCAAACACAAGAAAAGGTTTTCTTTTGGTTTTGCCCTTTTTTTTTTATCTCTAGCCATGACACTAAGGGAATCAGATAGATATCGCTCTTGAGTTTAAAGAACTAATGTAAAGTGACTAACAGCGTCTGTTGTGTTCACAGAGTTGCCTATGGAGGAGCAGCTGAGGAGACTTCAAGAAGAGCGGACATGCAAAGTGTGCATGGACAAGGAGGTCAACATTGTGTTTATTCCCTGCGGCCACCTGGTGGTCTGTAAAGAATGTGCGCCTTCTCTACGCAAGTGCCCGATTTGTCGAGGTTTGGTCAAAGGCACTGTTCGGACATTTATGTCCTGAACGAGAACTTTTAAATAAAAAAAAAAAAAACAACAAGATTCTCTGAACTCTTTATTCTCTCATTATTTACTGATACAGTATATTGTTTTGCTCTTGCTTTTCTTGTAGTGTTTTATTTTACAGTAAAAGTGTGACATCACTATTGTTATACAAAGAACATACTTCATATAGTCACACATACTAAACTTGTTTAAAAATATATTTTTTAAAAAGCTCATAAATCCAAGTCTTGCAGATTTCCCCAACTTGGTCCCAGTTTCACCTTGACCTTTAGCTTCACGTGCAATTTCACCACACGCTCCATCTCGCTTTTTACGATTTGTGCTACCTGTGGGAACACATACACCTTTACATCTTTTGCACTATTGGATTATTACACAAAATAGAAAAGAAGTTTTAATCACCTGAATGGCATCTTCCTCTGCAGCCTCATAGATGAGTTCATCATGCAGCTGAAGTATAAAGAAGCCTCCTCTGGTGGGCCTTGTTTGATGTCTGTGTGTAACACCTAAAAACATACAAACTCCAGATTAACCACAGGGTTAGGCAAGATTTTAAGAGTCTGAACTAGACAGTCTTGCCTGATGTGACTGGAGGATGCTGGTGGGAGTTTGGCTCTCTGGGAAACGTGGCTTCTAGCTGACGTTGAATGTTGATGGTGGCCAACTTGACGATGTCGGCAGCTGAACCTTGCACAGTCGTGTTCACTGCCTGTCGCTCGGCCTGGAAGAAAATCATCGGGCACATGTTGTACTGCCAAGATTAGAGCTGGTAGTGGTGACGTTGAGATTGTAGGTTTGATTATGTACAAATCATGAATGATCTCCATGCTTAATGAAGTCAATGGCTAAGTTGTAACAGTCTTACATGAGACTTTATATAGACATTTGTGTCCTTGATGCCAGGCAAGAACCGCTTCCTCCCAAGCAAGGTCTTCACAAAGCCGTTTTTCACACAGTTCTTGACAGTTTCTCGGAGAAATGCCTGTATGCCTTAAGAAAGAACAAGATGTTGGGTTCCTCGTTCCTTCTAACGAGCCGAGCTTAAAAGTCAACATACCTGTGTATCTGGACTTAAACGTCTCGATGTAGCAGGCGGCGTCATTTTCCTCGATGCCCATTTGTTCTCCCAGTGACTTTGCTCCCATGCCATAGATTATGCCATAACAAATCTATAGGATCATGAATTAGCTAATAAGTTAAATACATGAGCGATTGAAGGAATCAGTGGTTCTGCACCTGTTTGGCCTGTTGCCTCAATTTCTCATCGACTGCATCTGTTTCAATCATTTTCCACTCGGCTGCTATACTTTTAAACACATCAGCACCGCTGTTGAGAACCTGAAGAAGCCGGCGGTCCTTGGATAGATGGGCTAAGATACGAAGCTCCAGTTGAGAGTAATCCACCGCCAGAATAAGTCCACCTTTAAGGTGAAGAGGAAATGATTGTACACAATCATCAATAAATAATTGCATCATCATGCAAAATTTAAAAATATATACAGATGCTAAATATGTAAATAATAAAATGCTAAAAAAATCTATTACAGTATACAATATATATTTACAGGTGTGTGATCACATTGTGTGTGTGTGTGTGTGTATATATATATATATATATATATATATA
>SOMO01000037.1:663793-685764 GCA_028128575.1 Paedocypris carbunculus | reverse complement strand
CTCGAGACCAACAAATGAATCCCGACCATAAGAAAATTCAGTACCTGAAAATGGAACAAAAGCATGTCGCATGCTGACAGAGAATGGCATTCCTCTTTCTGGTGATCTATCCAATACTTTTAAATGTGTTGCCAACTGCTGGTTTATTTTGGATCGTTTTATCCTACGAAAACACAAAATAACATTACACATCTTATAATAAAGAAACAGAAAAGCAATGCTTTGTGTACCAAGTCTTCTTCAGCGCAGTCTGAGAAGACTGACTTTCCTCTATTAGAGTGGGCATCTTAATTTCAAAATCTTTAGGGACGTTCTGAATATTCGGTTCTGTGAAGCTCACTCTGCCTGTGGAGGAACGAAACATCAGCAAAGAATTTACAGGTGTGGATTCTATGGTGATGTGCTGCAGACACGCACCTGTAGCTGTGTGTGACTGTGAAATCGGATAAATTCGCTCCATCTTTAACACTGAGTGCCACTTTTTCTCTCTTTGCAAAGGAAAAACCACTTTGGTCAGGGCATTGGTGATTCTCCTCCACTCCAGGATGACACCCGGGAGCTGATGCAGGGGCTTGAGCTTTTCCAAAACATCCTGAGAAAACCCAAAGAGATTAGATGGAGTATACCACTCAATTGAGTAAAGAATGGGCCGTACTTTAGTTGTGCTGAACTGTTTGGAGAGTTTGATGCGAGTTCCTGCTCTTCTAGTGTAGCCCAGAGTCTTCTTATTCTTTAATCCACTCAAATCTCCATTCGGAGGCAATTTCAATTCAAGAAACAAGACCTATATGGAACAAAAGCAAATTTACATTTTCTTAGCAGGCTCCCAGTAATGAATACATACTATACCTAAAACATTTGGGTTTAACGTTCATCAATTAAACATGTCAGGAATCACAGTTTTCAAAGTTTTTCGAAGATATTATTTCAACAAGTGACATTCAGTAAACAGAGCAGATTGTTCTTGGATTGTTTCACGGTTTTCCTAAATTTTTCAAATGGCGTTTACAGTAACGTTGTACTCCTAAACTTTGCCCCTCTTACTGAAAGCTGATGTTCAGTTAAACTGATGACATTAAAGATGACTTTGTAGTGTTGGGACTCATTGAGACGTGGGCGTGGCCCCCTCTCTTCTGGTAAAAGATAAAATATGTCATTGTAGGCAATCCAGACCTCGGCAATGTCCTCCGGGTTGGTCAAGGAGAAACTGTGTCCGGCTAACTGATAAGCTTGGGCTTCGAGAGCACTGAGTTTGGCCTGCATCACGTGTTTCTGCGCCTCACATTCTGCAACGCTAAATCCAATTCCATTCAGCTCCAACAAAGCCAAGCAGTACTGAGTCGGCATCTCCACTCTCCTGAACACATCTGCACAAGGAAAACAGAACATCAATATCACAAGGACCTTTCACAGCAAAAAATGCTAATGTCACCTAAAAACCCGTCTTTCTCCAGAAGATCTCTGAGCTGAGCCATGACCCTAAAGACCAGAACAGATTCAACAGCAGCTCGGTAACGTCCTGGTTGACTGGCATCTCCGTAGATCCCTAAACTCTGGACACCCTGGCCAGAACTGATCCCTTCTAGCATAGGGAGATCTTCAGATGAAAAACTGGTCACCATGTTGTGAAGGGTTCGCTCTTTGGAGCTGGAGTCGAGAAGCCAACATGCAACCTATAGAATATAGAAAACTAATGTCATGTTTTAGTTTCCTATCAGCCACTATAATTTGTTATACATGCCTTTGGGTCTTCAAATATTCCATTCAAGCTGATCTTACAGGCCCGGAGAAGAGTCTTGTACACAGGAATGAAGTCAAAAGTCACCAACACTTTCTCTTTCTTAGAGACAGTTTGTTTCTCCAAGAAAGATTGAATTTCCCTTAATCTCTCCGCAACTGTAATGTTCTCATCAAGAGGTGGAGGAGCCAAGCTTGCGCTTAAGTCTGATTAAAGAAACACACCAGTGAGTTATAAACCAAATGAGCTAATCACACAAACTTTTCTTCTGTCCTCTTCTGTCCAGGTTATTTACCCGTATCTGACAGTTCCTGTTGTAGAGAAACAAAATACGCATCTTTGGATCCCCAGCACACCGAAATTCCAGTGACGACTCGACTCTCATTTCCGATTGAAAAGAAACCATCTTTTTTGACGTTTCTCTTGGGTGTATTTTCTACAAACAGCAACAAAAGACATCAGATGACTTAAAAACATGTTTTTGACCTGTATCCTTACGTTTAGTCAATCTTCCCCCTATACGATTCTCCGGTTGCACTTGATCTGCTTTCTCGCAGGCCACAGCAATAGAGAATCGGTCCTTTGTTTTCCACTCCTCCACAAATGTGAGGAAAAGCCTTTTGTCACTGGCAACGTCAATGATGGAAAAGGATTCTGAGCTGCAGTTGGATGCAGGTAGTGTCGGACACTGGGAAAGTCTCGCAAAGCCCTCTTCAGCGAGAAACCTGTGGAAATCTGATGAGGAGTCAGTGTTGGAACAACTCTGACTGTCTTTTCTATGGTGTCCAGACTTCTGTTTAAGATTGAGAGGTGATTGGACAGTCATTTTGACCCGTGGTGTGACTGGCTCAGACACCGGTGTGGGAGGAATGAGGTCATTATGCGTATGTGGTTTCATCTGAACTGAGCTTTCCGGAGTTTTTTCCACAATACCTTGACTTGGTACAACATACTCGATGGGAAAATTAGCTTCTGTTGAATGAACCTGTTCTAGAGGCTCAGCTTGCATTGAATTCTGATCTGGCCATTTATCAAAAATGTCTTGCATTCCTGGACTGATGTGAAAACTGCTAAGCTGAAGTCGCTCCGGTGAAACTTTGAGATCTTTGTTGTTTTGTGATACCTGCAGATCATATGTGATGTTGTCTGTGTACTTGGGTTTCTCTGCTTCACTTTCTTTCTGATAGACATTGACCAGGTTATCAAATTTTTCAAGAAAGTGTTCTCCGATAAACAAAGAATCTCCCCATTCGGAAAGGTTGAGGGACGATTCTCCCCATTGTGCCGCTTCTTGATCTCCTTGATCTGTGGAAACTTCCAGCAAGGCTTCATTGGAGTTCCCATGTACTTCCTTTCTGGTTTGTGCGGCCTCCTCCATTGCATCCAAAAGGGAAGAGTCATAAAGACTGTCGAATAAAAAGCTGCTGCTCCCGTTAGGGCTGCGTTCTGGAAAATCATTCTTCATAGAAGATTTGTCGTCGTGAATGTGGTTACTGTAATTTAAAATGTTCTCCAACTGGCTCTCAGTGAGCGAAATGTTATATTTTGGCTTAGCTTCAGTTGGCCGGTCTGTCTCTTTTTCTAAGAAAGATCTTGGCTTCAGTCTTGCTGATTCAAGTGGACACACTTTCTTTATGTCATCGGAATTGCTTTTTAAAACAAGCTCTTCTTGTAGAAACATGTTCTCAGTTTGAGTATCAAGCTGAAAGCTCTCTCCGAATTCTTCTAAACCATTAACATACAAGTCTGGAGAGGAAAACCTCTCTGAGTCACAAGCTAATTTTCGATTCTCGTCTTTGGTGCTGAGGTTGCATGTAGCAACTTCTCGCTTCTCACTTTGAGGTTCTAGTAAGGCGTCATTATCTTTCCGATTACAATGTTTCGGGTCACAGGTCTGCATTTCTTTGTCTGAGCTGAGAACATTTTGGTTTTTCACACCCTGCTGTGGAACATGCGAATCAGATGATGTTCCAGGTTGAAAGTTTAATTGAGCTAATGGAGATTCTAGTGATGTTTGATCTATAATTAGATCAGTCTGGAGTTTTCTGGAAAATAGATGTTCTGCTTTTGGAATGACTTTGGAAGTTTCCGTTGACCTTTTGTCATTCACTGTTAGTGTGGGTTCTGCTCTTTCACTTTCAAAATCAATCTTTCTGCGCTTTGAGCGTGGGGTTTCAATGCTGCTGTTAGTTTTTTGTGCAATTTGTAGAGTGGAACGGTGTCCTGTGTCCATTTGAATGGATTTCGAAATAGAACTTGATTCGTTCAGATCAATTTGACAGCTCTTCTCTTTTGCCTTTAAGGACTTGAGAACTTTGTACAATGCATTTGATTGCTGTTCACATTTTCTAACCGTTGTGGTTAAATCACTTTGCTGATGATCACCTTCACTGTCAGTAAGAATATTTGGCTTTTCTGAATTCACAGCAAACTCTACAGGCTTGAAGAGAGTTTGGGCACTAATATTGTCACCTTTACACATCAACTTTGATTTTTCTTGTACCATTTCAGACTTCTTTTGTTTAGGATCAGTCGATGGACACTGTTGAAATTCATTATTGGGCAACTTCTCAGGTGAGGAGGACACTGGCTGGACACTTGTTGGGAGTGAATTTGGGTCCCACGACACTCCGAGAAGAGCAAGATCTTGCTGAAGAAGCATCCTGGCCTCAGCCACAATCTGCTTGGCAGCTTCTCTTTCAGTCAAGGCCTTTTTTCCACAGACGTAAATGCAGTTCCTGCGCTCCTGAGCCTCCACCTCGCTCTCGTCTGCTGCCTGCCTAGAGCTTCAGATAAACACAGTATGATTAAACAATCATGATCGGTTTACAAACCGATTTGAAGAAATGCATTTCTGTCTCGAAACTGCTCCATTATGGAGAAGAACTTTCCAGTCAAACATGTGTCCGGGCAATTTGAAAGTATTGAGAAACTCTTTTAATGTTGTTAAAATCCCTGTTTGACAGTTTATTATTCTTGTTACATACAAATATTGTAAATCATTCAATATGCAATTGTACAAATTTTACATTATTGACAGAAAATGAAACACTAAAAGTGGTCAGTTAATACAGTATTCGGAACCTAACCTTTTGAAGGGTACGGCTTTCCTGAGAGCCTTTTCCACCTCAGTAACATCAGCTCGAGCCACTTCAGCAACCGTGACCAATCCCGAGCTGTACAGCGTACGAGCTCGCTGAGCATTCAGCAAAGTGATGCGTACCAGATCACACAACTCTCTCTGGACGCCAAAACTCAGACGACTCTGGAACTGGGAGAGAAGCAGCTCCAGGTTGTGCCATCCGAGGCGATTACAGAAGACTGTAACCATCCCTGCGACATGTGAAGACCTGGTTTATAAAGCAGCTAAAGCTCTATAGCGCCACTCGTGGATGCCACTGTACCTGCATAGGTTGAGGCTGATTGCTGAAGCGACTGAAGCTGACCTCGGTTACAGCCATACTTCTTAGCAACAGCTCCAAGTGGCACTTCACTCACCAGATCATAAAGAACCAAGGTTGTGAAGAAACTGAGACATAAAAATGCACATACATTTTCCATTGCAGATTTCTGAGTAACTATTTGCGGAAACATTTAAGGTTCAAAGTACCGTTTATGGATGGCCATCTGTCTGCGCTGCTTCTCAGTTTTAGCTAGTAACTTCCCACCTACAGATCGAGCCAGGAAACCTTCTTGAATTCCCACCATTTCAGCCACTCGCTTCATTGATGAGGGTAGTTGGTCCCACATGCAGAAAAACTGATACCAGTCTATTGACGTCCATTCCATGTACACCGGGGTAATCTAAAAATAAGACAAAATTACTGTATTGAGTTGTAATTAGTGGGAAAGATGTTCTAAAGTCCTTGTAGTGTCTTCTGGGATTACTAGTCTTTTCATTTCTATAATGAAAGTTTTGTCACCATTTATTAAAGAAATGCCCTTCCACATCCTTATCATGCTTCATCACTTTAGATCCAAAATCTCATACTAAAATTTGTATTCATTTGTTTCCTCTTCAAATGAAATGTATCATTCAGCTCTCATCATCTAATCTTTTTTAAATAACTGCTCGTCTCTTCATCATTTATTGTAGAAGCATTATTCAACTTTGAATGGGTCTGCATCTAGTTAACATTTCATTGAATTTGGTATTTAACAGGATTTAGTAAACCCTTATTTTACAACCGACCAAATTTCACAGATTCACTTTATCGCTGATTTTTGATTAGAAAGTGCTTTATTTGCTATTTTTTCAGCTGCTTCTCCTTTAAACCTCTGAGGTGCATTATGTGTTCAAAAAAGTGCAAAATAATGATGTTTGCTTTTATAGCATAACGACCAGAAGCGAGGGTGGACTAAGCATTGCTTTGACTCACCTGATACAAAAGGTGAAGATCATTTTCCAAAACAAATCCTTTCATTGCTTTTTGGAGATCTGCAAAAATCCCCAAGGCCTCTGCAGGAGACAACGACGAAGAGAGAGTTGCAGAGCCCAGATGTGTTGGGCAGTATCTTTCCACTAAAAAACAGGACAGCACCGCAGTCAGCAACACCAAAGACAATAATCAGAAGAGTTTTAATGCTGTATTTACTTACAATCCTCCTCTTTTTGTATTTGGATGAACTCATTATCCATCAGCCACTCTATGCAGGCCTCGATAGCCCCTTTGCTTCGGGCTTCCGATTCAGTTCCGTCCTGTTGAGACTCTTCTGCAGCCATACTGGCAGCCAGCAGAGTACAAGAAGCGTACATCTTCACGTCTTGTGCTGAACTGGCCACCCCTCCAACAATAATCTTTAAGTCACAGAGAAAAAATAGAGAGCAAAATAAATAAAATTGTTTTTTTTTTATTTCACATTTCAAAAATGTCTACCTCCAAGATGGCCCTGAGCATGCTGGTAGTTACACCTTCACCCTCCCGCTTCACCAGGCAGCTGCTGATTGGTTTCAGTGAACCCTGGATAAGATTTATCCCCTTAGCACGTTCCGTCTCTTTGCAGACTAACACACTCTCACCTGATCAAAGGAACAAAACAATGTATAAATTGAAAACTATTATCACATGACCAGATGATGCACGTTCTGATTAAATGACATGGGCAGTTGGTCATGCTAGTGGAAAAACTGTGGGTCTTATTTTGCCAAAAGACATTTCCTGGAGGACACATTTCCAACTTTTTATATTTACCATGTTTACTAAGGGTAAATGTTCATCGGGTAGCTCTTAGAGGCTCCGTTAAAACTAAAGGATTAAAAATAAAGCCCAAATTAATTGTGATAACTCAAAAAGTACAAGAGACATGAAGCTGTTTTTAAGTTAATAAAGATGAAAGTCTCTAGATCAGTTTAAGTCAAAAAGTGAATGCGTACAAAATAGATTAATAAAAGGTTGAATATGAGAAAAAGTGGAACATTTAAGATGAGAAGAGGAAACAAGGGCAAGAATGCTTCAAGGATGACTACCACTCAATCAAAAAAAAAAAAAAGAAAAAAAAAACACAAAACAAGAAATCGAGAATATAGTTGGTAAGATGATACGAGAATGCATGTTTAGGAAGTTGAACAATAATTCTAGAACAAACCACGAATACTAGTTTAATACACATAAGAAAAAGAGACAATAAAGAACAGGAACAATACACTTGAACAATTAGAACTCACCCATGGTGTCCACTCCTTTACGTCCTGCCCGGCCCACCATCTGCTTATAGGTCAGTATGTCCAACAAATGACCATTGAAAACTGGGGTCCTAATGATGACCCGGCGGGCTGGTAGATTCACACCAGAAGACAGCGTGGAAGTAGCGGCGAGCACTCTGATGTAGCCCTGACGAAAAGCACTTTCTAGAATATCCCTCTCATCAAACGTCAAGCCTGGAACAAGATGCCAAATAAACACTGGGATACAAAAAAAACTCCTACCTATTTCCTACAGAGATTCATACCTGCATGGTGGAAGGCGACACCCCAGGCCACAGTCCGCTGGAGGACTTGGTCGATGCCCGCCGGAGTTCGCTTCAGTTGGGCTATCACATCCTGAAGTCCTTCTGGGTTTAGTGAAATACTTTGCACTCCAGACCCTGACTGGATCTCTGTAAAAAATCTATTATTATCATCTATCCAGAATAATAATAATTTAAAAAAATGACATTAAACCTCTATGGTGAAGATTGAAAAACTCCCTGGCGATGATGTCCGCCAGCTTCTCACACCAATTCTTCGAAGGGCAGAAGAGAAGAGCAGAGTGTCCATCTCGTACTGTCTCAAAGCAAAGGCTGACAATGTGGTCATCATCTCCCTATGGAGAAAAACGGGAATGAATTATTAAACATTAGACGAAAAGACAAGCAAATGAGCACTGACCTTCACAGGAAGAGCCGGACTGAACTGTCTGACCAGGTTCAGAGATCCATCATAGACATTAGTGCCAATCTTGACCCACTCCATCAGTGGCACCGGGCGGAAGTCAGTACTGTAAAGCTCTGCGTTCAACCAGCGAGCAAGAAGGCTCAAGTTTGGCAGAGTGGCACTCATACCTATTATCTGAACTGCCGCATTGGCACTCTCGCCAGAATTTCTTCAAAAAGTAAAAAAAACGACAAAGATTTGTGATGTTTGTCATCAAAAAAGCAATTGAGTATAAACTAAAAAAAAAAAAAAAACTGTGCATCACATACCTTGCTGTGTTTTTTTGTGCAACATATTGTATTTTAGTCAGCAAAAGTTCTAACAAATATCCTCGTCCAGAATCTCCAACCATGTGCAGTTCATCCACCACCACAATTCCTGCAAAAGTGGCAAAAAGAAAAATCTTCAGTGGAAATATTGCATGTGTGATATGAAACAATGAAGTGTTGAGATTATACCAAGCAGATCCAGTTTATCCTCCTCAATGAGCCTGTTGACAAGTCCATTAGCTTTCTCTATTGTGCACACGGCCACATCCAGAGCTGAAAAGCCCCTCGCGGCGGAAGTGTTGCCCATATACCCCTCCACTTTGATTCCAACTTCCTGAAACACATTCTGGGTGACAGAATATTGATAGTTAATTGATATCGAAAGTGATTGAAAATCAAGTGATTTTAGGGAGGGTGTATAATATTTTACGGTGTTACCATATTATGGGTTAAATAAGTGAATCCCAAAACTAACAGTGCAGATCAAGAACAAGCACATAACAGACAAAAACCAACCTGAAGATAAAACATCTTTTCTCTTGCAACAGACACAAAAGGGAGAATAAACATGGCTTTCTGTCTTGTTTCCAGGACCCTCTTCAGGATCAACAACTCTGACACCAAGGTTTTTCCTGCACTTGTCGGAGCTGAAAGAGAATGAAAAAAAGATCTCTTACTTACTCTAGACAAGCAAACAATGTCTGAATCTATTTAGTTACCGGAATAAACTAGGTTTTGGCCTTCTAACACTTTCCCTAAAGTCAGACACTCGGCCTGCCACTCAAACATTCTCTGAACGCCGATGCTCTGATATTTCTCCAGGACCAGTTTGGGAAGACCCCAGCTGGAGAGCAAAAGCTTGTCTGACTGGACGGTAGGTCGCTCCAGATGGATGCTTTTAGCTGGAAACAGAAAAAGAAAAATATATTAATGAGAAAAGCAGAACTTATATATGTACCTAGCTTTTTTGCCATCACATTTTTTCTTTTTTTTTATTTGTCAATGTTATATGGTTTTATATATGTACACTGCTTCTTGTTGTATCTCTATTGCCTAACCATTCAAAGGTGGAACAAATAATGTATCTGGTTTAAATGTTGTATGGATTTTCACTCACAGTCCAAACAATGACAAATGCAAATTGCCAATAGTTGTGAGTGTGTGTGCGTCAAGACTTTTGATTGGTTGGCCTTTAGTCCAAACATGCAGGGATTGGCTCCCAACCACCCATGAATACATGTTAAAATGAAGGGGTGTAAACCACCAACAGTGGTGCGTACCTGCTTCACTGATCGTAGCTTCACTGAGGACACTGAGATCCAGACCAGGAGGAGGCGTCAGCACAGAGACTGAGAGGTTTCTGAGTGATCTATTCTTCAACCGCAACAGAGATCGCTCTTTAGCAGCAGCCGTTTGTCTCGGACTGAACAGAATGTAATCTTTGGAGGTGTCGATGGAGTCATCATTACTAACTTCTTTTCCAAAAACCAACCTTTGCTTGCTTGCTTTATAAGTGTTTTTAATGGAGTTAGAAGTGCTGGTTTTAAGCTCTGTATTTATGTCTTGAATTCTTGTATCCGTCTTTTTGGTTTCACTAAACAACAGCTTTTGAGCCAAATCCCTCCAATCCTTCTCTTTCTTGGTTTGTGCTCTGGTTTTCCTGCATTCTGCTGATTCTGGACTGACATTTTCTGCATTTTGTCTGGGGTTGGCAATGCTGTTTCCTGAAACACCTGAGCTTTTCTTCAGCAATGAAACCGAAGAGATGAAGCCTGTTTGCTTTGTGGATGTAGACGTATAAGCGGCACTGTCCTTCTTGAATTTCATAACTTCTATTTCATTTATGCCTTGCAGACGTTCTTCATCCACGGTCAGAGCAGAATTTCCTGCTAACCACTGCTTGTGCTGAATATACATTGGGAGGAAAGAATCAAGAATCAAGAATACAAACAAGAATACACATTATCTTTACTGAATATGTAATAAAAAATAAAACCATACATCTGAGTCTTTGGTTCCATTCTCAGATGTTTCTGTTGCAGAGGAACAAGCCGGTTGTTGCCTATCTGGCTGTTTTTCATTTAATAAGCTGTATAAGAACAAAGCGCACATATTCTATTATAGACTTTAAAGAACTTCTGAACAAAGGATGCAAGTTTGATTGATGCATATTATTTAATACAACAATAAAATCAAAAAGGTAATAGTTCTTACCGTGTTTTCCTTACAATCCGATGCTGACCCAAATAAATCTTCTGTGCCTTGGAATTCATCAGAACTCTCCGATTGATCAAATTGTTTGCTCACACAGTCCGATAAAAGTAAAAATACTTATCAGCCTAACATCTGTCTTGCCAGCTTTCGTAGATTTAAATTTACAAAAATCCATGTTTGTAAACAGGTTATGAAACAGGATATAAAAACGGTAACATTGTTTCACGTGTATAAAAATCTAGCTATTGTCGACATGCTAATAATGTCAATCACGTTGTACTTTCTAACTTTATAATCCGCTTTTTCTTATTTTGCGATACTGAAAAGGTTTATAAAATACTAGAATAAGGATCAAAATGCGTTGACAAAACAAACCAAAAAACAAAACAAAACAAAATCAAAGATCCCGCGGTGTTTCCGAATAATTGGTCCGAAAGAACTCGGAACACATTTACGACAAAAAAACGTTCCACCTTTTACCCAAAAGGTGATTCATTTACAGCTTTTGTGATAGACAGGTTTATTTGACCGTGTGAACGTTAATTTCAAAATAGGACGTATTCAAACCAAATGTTAGAATGAAACTAATATAAATGTAAACAAATAAGATGACTTTCAGTCCATGTTTAACTTTTTTGCTGATAACCCAACACTGCCACCTACAGTGCTATTTCAGCTAAGTTCGAAATAATTACTCATCACGCTCAATGAAGTATAACAAAAAGTTAGAAAAACATAAAAATATTTTAATGTTTGTTTAACAGAACAACTGTGTGACAACAGTTTTGTGGGTATACACGAACACGACTTAGCAGCCAGTAACCTTAAAAGCAGTAAGACTTAAAAGTAACCGACGCACTTCTGTAAATCGCAATGTGTGCTGTAGGGGGCAGTGTGTGTGTTACACGTTGCGACTAAAACCGAAAACCATCGAGGAAAAAATCAGTTCCTGTGTTGACATTTTGGATTTTTAGATTGTTTTTAAATTATAGTTTGTGATCACTTCGGAGATTATGCTGTTGAAAATGGGGTTTTCCTGAATATTTGTAGTAATGAGCGACTCGAGAGCTTTGGTGAGCTGCACAGTGCTTTCTATTCAAGATTCATGTTTTGTTTATCCGTTCTGCAACTGCTGTCTTTCTCGATTAATTCAGCAAACCGACAGGTACGTAATAACGAGAGTGGTCCGACTGAGGTGTTAAGAAGTTTTGTTAAGACAAACTCAGATAGAACTTGGGTTAATCTGAAACATGTACATGCCTCTTTAGGGCTTTGTGTAGAAAGTGTGGATTCATCTGTGACCTGGAGAATGTGGACTACAGGTACAGACTGTCACTCAAGGTTTCCAGAAAGCAGGACATATTCGGTGTGACCATATTTGGCAGCTGTTTAAATCCCTTTTTTGGCATTCCTGCTGGTGACTTTCAGAGGTTTGTGTCACAGCTATTTTTCAAGACAATTTTCTTTACTTTATAGTAATTCAAAGTTACCTGTTGTTTACAGAATTGTTTGGTTGAAGAATCCCACTGGACCATATTCTAGTCAACAGCTGCTTACAAAAGCCGTGGAAGACTGTTTCATCGGAAGATCAGTTGTTTTGGGTTTAAAGGTATGTTGCATTTTTTTAATCCAGTGATGCCAAACCTACAATTCGTGAAAATGTTATGACTGTACATTTCACTGTGCTCAATTAGAGAGACCTCTCTGAAGGACACATTTAGAGAAGAATGTCAACTAAAGTTTTAATGTTCAACTGTCATCAGTGAACGTTCCAAACTTGCAAAAAGAAAGACTGAAGTTGACCACACACTTTCTCAAAGATAAAGAAGAGAGGAAGATTTTTGTTCATTCTTTGCTGAGAATCAAAAACAACCCCAGTCACAAACTCTAATAAAATAAGCATCAGGCAGTGAGTCTGAAAATTACAGATTTTTCATTTATTTTCTCACATTCAGGAAACTAGATTACTTTAAATATCAATTTATAATTTTCAAATAAGTGTAATATTCAATATGAAAGACACAACAGTCAAGTTTTGCTCAGTTTTATAGAACAGTAATTATTATAAGGTTGGGCATGACTGGTTTAATTCATATAGTATTTGGCATTTTGTTTTGCTTGCCCTTATTCCGTGTCATACTTTCCCAACAGGTCTTTCTGAAAGATGATGATAATCACACGTCTTCACTATCGGGGCAGTTTCTGGCTTATCAGATCATTTCACCTAGTGAAGCTTTGCTGGGGTTTACTGTTATCGCATATTTTAGGAAACTCCTACAAGCAAATGCATTTTTTCACTCATCTGAATCTACGAACAACACTTGTCTGTCACGTCAGAAAGACTCACAAAGTTCACAAACAGATGAACGTTTTAGTTTTGACCACACTCTGCCATCATGTGCAAAGTTAAACTCTCAATCAAGCCACGAGGAGTCCACGCTGTCCAGCATATGGCAAACTCCTGGATTATGCTTCTATCCAGAAGAGGACAAAAATCTTTCAATGCAAAAACATGATTGTAATTTATTGTTACTAACGAATGAAAATTTAACGACATTGAAGCAAGCAGACAAAGATCAGAGTCTCAAGTTGCAATGTATTGATGACCTGAAGGACAATGCTCTAGACTGGCATAGGAAATCTCTGTCTTCAAACTCTGACATGTTAGATTCTTCAGCAGATTTTAACCAGTCTAATGCATGCGACCCTGTGATGCTTCTCGGGACGGTTTTCTGTGAAAATACTCCTGAAAAACCTTCATCCAGCAGCAAGTGTTTTGTTACTGCCTTAAGAAAAGAGTGCAACGTTTCCAAAAAACCTAGTTTTGTAATTGAAGACGATGAATTTGATTTCATTGATGCTCCATTCTCAGAAAACCTAGAAGACTTCATCCAGGTCGGACAGCAGAAATCAGATTCAAACTCCACAAGTGAACACAGGCTCTCAGAAACACATTTTGAGAGAAAGGACCATTCATTTCAGGAAAAGACTTCACATTTTAAGAATGAGGTTTTTGTCACAAACAATTCACCTTTACAAATTCCACATTGTGTCAAAAAAGCTTCAGCAAAAGACAAAAACCAAAAAGAAAACGACTGTATGAAATATCTTGAGACAAAGATATACAATTCCAACATGCCTAAAAATCCCAGTATTTTGCCTAGAATTTATTCTCCTGAACAAGAAAAGAAAAACAGCCTGTCAAACTCAACAGCGCCTTATGGCTCCGACAACATCTGTGTGTCCACTCCTCCTGAAATCAAGCGGTCGTGTGTTAACAGGGAGGCAGTTGCTTTGAAAAGAAAACACTTGGCTGCTAGCAGGCTCTCTGCTGCCTTTTGTTCAGCAAACCATGAAGAGACAAACCGTTTCGGGCATTGTGCACACAGCGAGGTCCATTCTGTGAATCGCAAAGTAAAGCAGGATCTGCCTGTGTTTGAGAAGCACAATTGTTCAATAGACTTGTTTGCTTCGTACCAAAGCGTTTTGGACGTGACCGAGATCACGGACATCAGTGAACCACAGTGTGTCAACAAATCAGAGCCTGGAGATTCTGTCTTGATGCCATTTTCACCGTGTTTGCAGTCCACCCCGGTTTCCTGTTGTAGACAGACACCTGAACATACGTTGACAAAAAGCCAAAGACGTATAAAGTCACCGAGCTCCAAAAAATTAAAGCGTGATCGTAAAAGCAACGTCACTGATGTGAATTTTAAAACCAACAGTCCACAAAACAGCAATTTATTTGGAAATGTCAATGATTGGTCAAGGGATCTTTTCGAAAATTCATTTTGAAATAAAATGATTGTAAACCTTATTGAAAGTTGCCGTTTCTAATGTAAACGTGGTGAGTAATTGTAAAAGACATGTTTTATACAGTCCATTCTAATAAACTGGACTGTTTACTAAACTGCAAAAATCTGTTGTTGTTGTTGTTGTTGTTTTTTTTTTGTATTGAGAGTATCTATTTTTCTTATTTGTACTTTACAACATTACATACAATACGATACAACATTATTAGCTAAAAATGATATAATTTAATAATATAATTGTTCATGATAGAAATCTTGATACTTTTTATCTGTATATACGTGCTGTACAGTATATACGTATAGTATTAATATAATTTGTTAAACAGATTACGATTCTAAACAAGATTTGTTTAACCATATAAAATGGAAAATGTCACGGCGTCACTGACTTGAATGGAAATATAAGCCCGTGTTGTTATTTAAGTTGTGTCGATTTCTCATTTCGTTTATTTCAATGAACGATTTAAAGCACAACACTGTTTTGTTTTGCTCAATAACGCCGAGTCTGCACCACCCAATCAACACCCAGCAGTTTCAGCGCAGACCAATCAGAAAGCAGTGACGTTTCCGGAATACGTGACGTGTTGTCTTTGCTGAAACACGACGGCCATTTTGCAACGCCCGAGCGAATTACAGTCACACGGTTTACCGACGCGAGGAGTTAACGCTCGAATTTCGACGCATAGAAGACACGTTGCAGTGAAAAAAACACAGATGTTTAAGAGGACTGTGTAACAACTCGTCTTCACAACAGTGCGAGTAGTGTGGGCTTCGACTCAACAGCTCAAACATGTCGGACGACAGCGCGAGGGAAGACGCCTGCCGCGAGTACGAGTCGTCGCTTGAAGATCTGACTTTCAACAGCAAACCGCACATCAACATGCTCACCATTCTAGCCGAAGAAAACATCAAGTTCGCCAAGGATATCGTCGCAATTATTGAAGCTCAAATTACCAAGGTTTTTATAAAAATAGATTTTTTGATTTCACTGTTGCCAATGACGACATCACACGAGGCCTGTAATGGCGGCAGCACGGCTACTTCGCTAGCCACATTGGCGCTAAAGCAATGTGGTCAAACACATGTCACGACCGCTTACCTAAAACACGTTTTGATCAATTGTTTTTTCTACAATTAATAACGTTGCGAAGCGCTCAGTTGATTTAAGTTAGTTTAATTCTCGAATTAGGCCAATCGGTGCAACATGTCAGCTGTTGGGACTCACCAGCTGATAAAGTCGGACCAGTTGACGCACATTTAATAATCCACTTTACATGCATCAAAATCTAAATGGGATTATAGGCGAACGAAAACACGCGTTCCTCTTCATAAACGCTTCTGCTTTAATGCCGACTTGATTAGCGAAACTTCCGTCTTATTCGGTTCAACTAATCAAAGGTCAGTTTAGAATCGTTTCACGTTGATTTGGTTCGTCGACTTGAGTCGGTATCAATCGTCGTTGATTTGACTTGGCAATATTTGTTTAAATTTACATGATCGACTTAGAATATATATTTAACATTTAAACGGCGTTTATATAATCATTTTCCGGGTGCAGAAACCACAACAGCTGAGATGTTTTGCTGCCCATTTTACATAACATTCTTTGGAAATTCGTATTTAGTTTGCATTTTTTGCTCAGATATTGGTTATGATTGCATCATTTTGAGAATTTTTCGAATAGTCGTGTCGAGCTGCTATGTACAAACAGACAGGTCCGTTTTTAATCCACAGTTATTGTGTGTTTTAGAGAAATAAAGGGGTTGGGGTGTTAAAATGCTGAGTAATTTCATCATTTTACTGCAATGTTAATAAATGGTATATAATTGTGACAATAAACAATGTGAAATGTCCTTTTGTCTTTATTTCCCAGTGTATTTTTGTGGTAACGTCTGCTTATTGGTTTCAGTTAAATTGTTGCTTAACACCGGTTGCTGTCTTTTCCAAACGCTTTAAAAAGCATTTTTAAGAACAAGCCTTTTTACTTTATTGTGAGGAGCAAATCCTTCTTGAAGTCTGCCTGTCACAAAGAAGAAGAGAATCCAAATGTGCCCCGTGGATCAAGTTCAAAGTGCAAAATTAAATTATACTAGTTTAAAACTTTCCATCTACCAACAAAATGGCTTGTCACTAAAAACTCCAGTCAACATGTTTTTTAAAATTCCACAGACGATGGATTGTGCCACCAAACAAGCCTTTTTCAACTGGACAACTTTTTTCCCCCTGGACTCTAAAAGTTATTTTTGTTTTTTACCTGAACTCTACTTCGAAGACTGGACTTTGAAGATTTTTTTTCTCAAACGTGGATTATGTTTGATGTGACTGAAATGTTCTATTTTTTTTTATATATAAAATATTTTGGAACCTACTTTTATTTAAAAACTATTTTGTGCTTTGAAGCTTTTTCCTCTGGTACCTGTGGTCAGATTTCTAGAAACCGCTTCAACAACCAGGCTTATTTAATGTGGATGTGCTTTTCTTCCGTGTTGTTCTCTAAACATGTCAGTTTTCTATCACTTTAGGCACCACCTGCTCAGAAGCTTCCAGTTTTGTACTTAGTGGATTCCATAGTGAAGAATGTCGGAGGGGACTACCTTGAAGTGTTTGCTAAGAGCCTAGTCAATTCCTTTATTTGTGTTTTTGAGAAGGTACATAATTCATTGAATTCATGTCCATGGTGATTCTTCAGATTGATCGTGATGTTGTCTGTTTTTAAATATGTGTTTTATTTAGTGTTTTAAATGTGTCTTAAAGTAGACGTTAAGCTGATTTCAATTAACTTGATGTTTTTTTTTTGTAGTTATGTAGTTTTCTGTAGGCATAAATGTCAACGTTGGATGTTTTTCTTTCTCCTTTATTTTCTTGCATTTAGGTGGATGAAGGCATTAAAAAAAGTCTCTTCAAGTTGCGTTCAACGTGGGATGAGATTTTCCCAGTGAAGAAGCTTTATGCACTTGATGTGCGTGTGAACTCTTTAGATCCAGCCTGGCCTATAAAACCATTGCCACCAAATGTGAATTCTAGCATTCACGTCAATCCGAAATTTTTAAAGCCGGTAAATGATCTTATACTCGTTTTGTAAAATCTCAGAAACTTATTTTTATTGTAACATGTCATTAGATTTTTGTAATTTGTTTTTTTTTTTTTGGTAGAAGGAAGACCCACCTCCGAAACCTGTGGTCGTACAGCCTCCAATTCAGAATGAGCAAATGATAAGGCAGCAGTTGCTTGCGAAGCAAAAGCAGTTGCTAGAACTTCAGCAAAAGAAGATAGAGCTTGAACTTGAACAAACAAAAGCTCAGTTGGTGAGTTTAATGTTATTGTCTTTAGCATCACATTCTAATTGGGTTAATTTTGTTTAAACATGTTAAGATCGAAAACAAACCTTTTGTTCTTTTTCAAGACTGCTAGTAATGCTGTTGCTGCAAACCACACGCGTGTCCATAGTCATTTTGAAGGATCTTCAAACACCCACGTGACTCCTCAATTGCCATCTAAACCTTGGACAACAACACCAGAGAAACTGCCTATCAGGGACCCTAGATTAAGAGATAGATCTTGTGTTCAACCAATACCTCCAAAGGAACAAATCATGCACAAGAAAGAGACTGTTGTGCCTAGTTTACAAAATGCTTCAGAAAGAAGGGGGCAGCCCTTCGAAAGAGGAAAGCCCTTTGACAAGTTGCGTATCCCCAAAAAGGAGAATCCTGCTTCTGAGGAAAAGGTTAAATCAAAGTCATTGTCACCTTCCGGGAAGGGTATTTCAGCCACAAGACCCAGAGCCACAGAGGCTCCAAAGACTGCTGAGGTTAATAAGAAGGACCCAAGGATGCAGAAGCCAAATGACAAGCCTGATACAAGAGATGAAGAGGCCAGAGAGAAAAAGAGAAGCGCAGACAAAAAAGAACGAGATGATGCGCTCAAAAGCAACGATCATCACAAGTTTAACACATCCAGAGGCAAAATGGTTAACGGGTCTTTAAATAAACATGATAAACTTGACACGTTTCATAAGTCCGACATCAAGGTTAATAAATCAAACGTCAGGAAAAGATCTCGGTCAAGGTCGCGTTCACCACAAGCACATTCACCTAAGAGAAAGGAGAGGCGGTCGCCTCCAAAGAGGAAGACGAGGAGCATCAGTCCTAAATCTGGAAAAGCTCGTCCTGTTAAACATCCACACAATGAAGAGCCTTTCTCACAGACAAGTTTAAGAGACGAGCGAAATTCTAAAAAGAGCATCTCAGAACAAAGACGACTTAAAAGGCCGATGGAGGAACGACCTGCTGATCAGAGAGTTGGACAGCAACGAATCTTACCCGCTGATCATAAAGACATTAAAGATGGCAAAAGGTGGAGGAGTGGATGGGAAGAAAATAAACGGTGAGAACATGTTTTTAAGCCTTATTTACTCATTATCATGCTAATGTATATTTGTCTGTTTTCCTAGTCCCAAACTGCCAGAAGCAGAACTTTTACATGGGAGACCAGGCCAACAGAGACACAAACCTTGGGCCAATCAGAGACCGTCCACACCTCGCACACCTAAGCAACTTCGCCTGAGCATTGACAGCAACATACATATTCCTGAAGCACTAAACTCGGCTAATAAACGCGACCTCTTAAGAAAAGTATGGGCATTTTTGGGTTAAATCTTCCATTTACTTTCTTGTGTGCATTTCTAATCAGAGCTTTTTTCTTGTAGGTCAGCAAGAGGCGTGATGATGGTGAGATTTCTAACGAAGAGTTTCTGGGTGTAGCTCATCAAATAAGACAACTCTTTCAGTATCAAGAGGAAAGACAACGCTCTGATTCCTGGGATGAATCGAGTATTGATGGAGTTAGTCCAAGAAAAAAGAAGGAACCTAATTTTGATGCTTATCTTGAACATAAGTCTAAGTTGAAAAGAACGCAACTCCTCCGTCCAGGTAAAGCTAGATCTTTTTTATTATCTTATTTATTATTTGTTTATTGATATATTGTTAATTAGTTATTTAATTAAAAGGTTGTAAAATTGCACTTTTATGTTCCATTTAATATTTATTAAGTCTGATTTTTTTTTTTTAGTCTGATTTATTAAGTGCTAAACTGTTTAATCCTTCACATAGGGCATCAGGGGGACCATTCACCTTTGCTGCATCTTCCCCTTCATTTTGGAGGTCAGTGCAGTGAGAAGGCCAGGGATCCCTTGAGACATGTCTCAGACCGGACAGGCATGTTCAGAGGTTCCCCACCCCTTGGAATGGTTTCTTTGGATGGAAAATCTCCTGGTGAAGTTTTTGAGCAAGCTTTGTCCCCCATTGAAATCGACACAAGTCACGATGGAGAAATCAGCCCACGGTTTGAAAGTCCCAACAGCGTTCACTCTGGCACAGGTCCAGACGATGGTCCCATAAGTTTAGAAGGCCCTCCGAGACATGACCTGTTTCTGGAACCGGGGAGGAGTGGTCTCAAATTAGATGGATCTCCAAACCATACACCAACCCAAACATCTGAAGGAACCACAACACTGCACCATGATGGACCAAATTTGCGGTTTGATAGGTTTAAGAGTTCTCAAGCTCCCTTTGATGGGCCATCCAGTCACACCAGAGAGCCAAGGTTAGATGGGCCACCCAGACAATACCACTCATCTCGATTTGAAGGCAGCACTGCAGGTTTTGATGGCACTGGTGCTCATAGTGCCACCAGGTATCCCGGACATCGATTTGACGGCCCTCACCGCTTTGAGAGATTTCCCAAGTCTCTTGATAGGCCTGTGAGGTTTAGCCCACAGGTTCACCCAAGGCCAATGCGGTATGAGCCTCGTAGTATTGCACGATTTGAGCCTCAAGCCCCAAGCCATTTCGACCATCCTGCTCCTCAGGGGAGGTTTGCTAATCCACATAGGTTTGAAGGTTCGCACATAACCCAAGGTCCATCGGGATATGATAAGTCCAGGTTCCACGAGAGACCTTTTGATGGGGAACAAGGTGCAGCCAGATTTGAAAATCAATCTGGCGGGATGCGATTTGATAACCCAGTGCAGCCCGAGTCCATAAGCTTTGACGCTGCTCCAGCAATGCAGAGATTTGACACACAAGGTCCTGTGGGATACTGTGGTCCCAACCAAATAAGACAACAGGAGCAGGCGATATACGATCCATCTCAAGGCATCAACATGCAACCATCGAACTTTAATTTGCCTCCTTTGAACTCGTTCAGTGGCGTAGCTCAACCGTTTCCCATGCAGCAGAATTCTCAGGCACCTAATTTTGGTGTTTCAGGCCCTTCGTCAGATTTCCAGGGTTCTTTCAGACAGTTTTCTGGTCTTGGTGGTCTTTCAAATGTAAGTTTTTTTTTTTTTTTTTTTTTTTTTTTTTTTTTNATATATATATTGTTTTTAAGTATGTAATTTAAATAGCTGTACTTAGCTGACTGTTGCTTTTCTCGTCAGGTCCCCAGTTTCAACAACCAGAACTTGAATCATTGAGTCAAATAGATGTGAATGATCTTCTATCAAAACTTTTATCTACTGGAATAATAAAATCATCTCAGACAGACTCGTCAGCAGGTAAAATGTTTTATTCTCTACACGCATTATACCGCAGTGTATTGAAGAGGGTTTGTTTTTGACAATTGCATTGTGTATTTTAGACAACAACTCATGTCAATCTCAGTCGGTGCCTGAAGAGGAGGAGGAGGAGGAAGATGAGGATGACGATGTTCCAGATTTTACTGGATTTGTTTTGGATGACATGAAACAGTATGTAGTGTCTTTGTAACACACATTTTATAATCATTTGCCATTATATCATTTTTCCTTCTGTGTACGTTTTTCAGGAGACATGAAAGCATTATCACTAAACTTTATACTGGAATCCAGTGTTACTCCTGTGGCATGCGCTTTAAGTCGTCTCAGACGGATGTGTACGCTGATCATTTAGACTGGCACTACAGACAGAATCGCTCGGAGAAGGACGTCAGTAAAAAGGTGACACATCGGCGTTGGTACTACAGCCTGACGGTGAGTCAAATCCTGGCACTTTTGGGTTCTTTTCAGATGGGCATTTTTTTTTTTCAAAGTAACCACTGGTACTGCCTATTATTACCTATTAATCAGCCATTCATTTTTCTATTCCAGGATTGGATTGAATTTGAAGAAATTGCTGATCTCGAGGAGAGGGCAAAGAGTCAGTTCTTTGAAAAAGTTCATGAAGAGGTTGTACAGAAAACTCAGGAAGCAGCCAAGGAGCGAGAGTTCCAAAGCGTGAAGGCCGCAGCGGATGTTGTTCATGAGGTAAAATAACAGATTTGCATTAGCAAAATTTTTCATTTTAAATTGACATGCTGAATAATTTTTTTTCTGCTTTGCAGTTGTGTGAGATCTGCCAGGAACAATTTGAGATGTACTGGGAGGAAGAAGAGGAAGAATGGCACCTCAAGAATGCCATCAGAGTTGATGAGAAGGTCAAATAAAAATCCAATGCGACAGAGAGAACTATACATATTTTCAGAGCAATATTAACGTTTCTTTTTTTTTTTTT
>SOMO01000037.1:626852-652953 GCA_028128575.1 Paedocypris carbunculus | reverse complement strand
TTATTATTTTTTTTTTATTAAAAAGTATTATTATTATTATTTGCATTTTCTTTTAACTGACTGTGGAAATACATTGCTTAGAATACTCAAGCACAAATATATTACATTTAACTAAAAAGCCTACATCTACTTTTTTTTACAATATAAAAACATTTGTCAAAAACATCATATGCTCAAAAACAAAATGAAAATTTGTGTGTCTCTGTCAGAAATGGAAAAGCAGTTCAGGTAATGGATGAATGGGAAAGCTTCAAGAAAACTAAAGCAGTGCTATAGGGAGAAGGTCCGTGTAGGACAGACTGGAGCTCCAGTAAGTTCCCAGGTTAGTTTGTATCCACCACAGTAACTGGATTAAACAGCTCGAGTCATTAGTTTAAACATTCGTTGTGAAGAAGCGCTTGAGCATTAACCCGAGCCTCTCAGCTCATTAATTTCCTGTCGTTTCTACAAGCCACAGTAGGATTACAATCAGTAACTGTAAAATAAACCCTTTAACACAATTAACGCTGCTGCTGCTTCTCAACTTTCACTGGAACGTTTCATTTTTTTAAACCACAAATCACATCAAAATCCTAAATTATTTAAAAGTGAGGGCTGTGTCAGAGCTATTCTTGCAGAATATTACCTGTTCATTATTTTAATTCACTTCATTCATTAATTTAATTCATTAAAAAATATCATGCATATAAAGCGCATAATAAAATATTTTCATTTTCATAAATATAGTCACTTCTATCTATCTATCCTAACCCTATCTACGCACACACACACACACACACACACACACACACACACACACACACACACACACACACACACACACACACGTATGCTATTGTTTTATGATTACGGATTAAAAATGATCAACGTGGAAGTTTGGATGAAAGAGCAATGATGAAAATCAAAACATATTTTAGTAAAAGCTAATTTACATACCCTGTGTTTACGACCCAAAATTGAGGAAATAAGAGAACTGAGAAGTTATTTCGTTATACTGTATTTTAATTACAACATCCTGTCAGCTTTTCCTAACAGGTCTATAGAAATGTTTCAAGATCATGTGGAGTGAAGCAGCTTTTTCACAGGAAAGACGTACAGTCCTTTTCACTTCTGTGAAATCCCCATTAGGAAAGAGTTTATCCAGCTTAATCCATCCTCCTCTGACCTTGAATATCAGAATAAATCATGAATTAATCTCATTGGCCGGGGATTTGTTTAATGGCTTTCCACGCACATGTAGCCTGTGTGTTGGACAGGCTTGTTCTAGTCGAGCTCAGGGAACATAAAGAGTTAATGAGAAAATCGGAACCTCAAAATATATGCAACAAATACAAAATAACTTGCTGCTAACATCAGATTATTCCTTCCCCTCAGACAAACACACACTGAGCTGAAGAGCTTTGTTTTTTTAAACAAGTCACTAACAATAGTTCATGTAAATTCACAAAATTACAACGGCAAAATTACACAGCTTGAAAAAAAAAGTAAAAAGTAAAACTAATTACAGAGAATCTGACTGTGAATCCAACTCACTAACTCTGAAGCCACAACTGACTTTTATTTTTATTAAGTCTCATTTACTTTCCCAGAATTGTGTGTGTATGTGTGTCGCATGCATTTAAATATACGGACAGTATGAAAATAGCTCTCTATTTAAGTCTATAATAATTCATGTACACACACACACACACACACACGTATATTGTTAGTTTTAACAATATATTTATTTTAATTGAGGACGCTAAGTGAAGCAAAAATATTTAAATGATAAAACTGCAACGTTGTTTTACTGAACTTTTCCGTTTTTTGTCTTTTTGTACAGGAATGCTTCACACAGCACTTTTGAACTTAAAACCTCTCTTAGTGGAGCAGAATTATAACTATTTACAAAGATAAAAGACTTTTCCTGCGATTGGCTCAGAGCCGCGGTGTTATGTAACGCTTTTCTCGTCTCATGTCTACCGTCTAAAAAAGACTCGGATTCACATCGTCAGACGTTTCTGAAAAGTGTTAGAAGGATCGGACTTTTCTTCTCGATCGAGAGACTCAGAACTCCTGCAAACCAGGAAACGAACCGAAGAACAATCCCAACAGCAACGGGTGATTTTAAGAACCAAAAGAACATTCACTGACACGTCCGTCATCGCTCACACTCTCCTCCTTTTCCTTCTCACCAGACGTTCCCTCAGATTCTGTGACTTTACGCTCTTCCTCCTGCTGTGCAGATTCAGAGGTTTTGCTGGCCAGCTCTGCTTCAGCCTCCATGTCCGGTTCCTCTATGTTCTTCTCATCTTTACTATCTGAAGCCACATTCTCTACTTCCTCTTCTGCTTTATCTGGATCTGTGGGTCCATTCTCTTGCTCAATCTTTTCCTGTGCAGGCTGGGATTCTGTGTCCGGTGACGTGTTCGGTTCCTCAAAAACATCTCCTTCGTGGCCATTCTGAGTGGCGTTCTCCTGAACTTCTGAGGCCGTGTCTTCTTCATCTGCGCTGGACTTCCTGTGTCTGCGAGACGGCGGGCGGCGCTTGATCGAGTGTCGAGCTCGACCCTGTGGGGATCAAAAACGTTTCACATGTGACAAGACGACAAAAATGTGCTTAATTGCAAATTACACAAGAAACATTTACACAAAAAAGCACTGCATTGTGGGATCTGTAGTTTGTGTCTCATGACACTTGCCAGGCCATTAACACCAATTACAGCATCAATAAAAAAAAAATCTTGATTATGCCCCAGGGCCTTAAGTTTGACAATTCATTAAAGGCACACACTTTGTTGATGCTTTTGAGAACGGATCCGTCTGCAGGGTTCTCAAAGCTGGCTGGAGTTTCATCCTGTTTGGGTGTAAGTACGACCGGAGAGATGGGAGACGGGCTGATTGGAGAACTGGGGGAAAAGGGCATGGGCAGTTTCACCACTCCGGGACTCTTAGGGAAGGGTGGCGGGCCGGTCGGAGACAGCGTGAGATTGGCCTGTCAATTTAAACAAAAAAACATTTCTGTGGTTTCTCTGCTGCAATGACTATAGTTGTCCACTAGATGGCAACAAAGACGTTTATGTTTAGAATCTTAAAAAAAAAAAAAAAACATGTCCCTACCTGTAGTTTCTCTATAAGTGCAGAGTTTCTGTTCTTCCTGGGTGAAACTGTTCCTGTCTCTGTCTGGATAAAATGACCAAAATACATATACATTTAAGAAAGCGGGGAGATTTTAACTGTTATTGTCCAGCTTTTCACCTCGTCCTGGGCTTGACTTGAATCCTTATTGACAGGCAATTGCAGTGAGCGCGGTGGTCTCCTCCTCACAGGCTTCTTCTACAGAGAGTAAATAGACAACAATCAACATAATACAACCACAGTAATTAAGTAAATATATTTGTACTACACACACTGTATATAAGAGTGTGTGTACATACATTTATATAAGCACAAGTATGTATGAACATATTGTACACAAGAGGATGTGTGTGTGTGTGTATATACGTATATATTTACTCACACAAATTGTTCATAGTGATCATGAAACTACATTCATAGACATGTCAGACAGCTGAGAATGAGGAAATGTTTCAGAAAGTGTCTGAACGACAGGTTGAACAGACAGGAAAGAAAAACTTGAAAGGAGAGAGGAAAGAATCAGGAGGATAAAACTGAAAGGGGTTTTCTTTTGCTGCATTACTGAAGATTCCTTCTAATCTTTGGTGTCTATATTTGTTTGAGTTTCACAAAATCAAAATTACCACCTGGTCTTCTTCCTTGTGTGACACGTTCCTGAGCTCAAGAGCTAAACTCACATTATTTAACAGATGCTTTTGTCTAAGTGAAACACACAACATTTTACTTGTAAACAAACAACTTTCAATTGCATTACTTGACTGATTGAGTCACAAGAAGCCCTTAGAAATACAGGAAAAGAACCATAAAACTGCAGGAAAACTACAGAATTACAAGAACATCTTAAAACTACAGGAAAACTAAAGAGCCACAATAAAACTATGGAACCACAGAAAAACCATAAACCTACAGGAAAAAATTGAAAACTACAAGAAAACCATAAAGCTACAAGAAACTATAGAACTTTAAGGAAATCATAAAACAGAGAGTCATAAAGAACAGGATAAAACTTCAAGGAAACTACAGAGCATGACAAATTAATATATGTATACTCATGCTGATAGAATATTATATTATCCCCTGAAAAATGTTTAAACTGTTGAATCTATCTACAGAAATATTCCAGGGTTTACAGCACGTTTTCAGTTGCATCGGTTATTTTGTGTTCAAACATGAAGGAAGTTTTTTTTTTTTTAAGTTAATAGCACTCAATCGTGTTCCATCCTGTCATCACCTCCCAATGTGAAAAATGTACTCGTACGGCACAGAACGCTCTGGTAAAGTTCAGAAAATAGTGTAGAGTTGGAAAATCAGGAACTTAAAGCGCAAGAGCAAAGAGGATGTGAAGATACTCGGACATCATCAGGCCTCACCGCTTCAGGGTCGGTCATGTGCGGGATTTGACAACTGAACTTTCCAGCTAGTTCAGCCACAGAGCGCTTTTTAACAAAAGTGTTTTCCTGAAATGCAAAAACATTCATGTGAAAACGACAGTAAAACAAGAACACAACAATCCAACATGCTGCCACATCGAAGCGTTGAGGAAACGGCGACGGTGACGTGAACAGGACAGATTCCCCACAGGAAACCACGCGTGACGCCATTACTATGACGTGCGTGTATTACAGGAGAGTTTTGGGAAGGAGCTTTACACAAAAAAAAAATAAAAAAGGCACGACTGCTCTTATCGTCTCTGGCCCTTCCAGCCACGGCCATTAGCTTCCTCGCTATCAGTGATCGGAAGCCAGGACGAGTCTGCAGAGGATGATATTTTAGTCTTGAGCTAATGGCTTTGCCCTTACACAACCCTGATTAGTAAAGTTCTCCGTATCTGCCCGGCTGGAGCGAACTCCCGTTTTACCGTAGATTGTTCCAACAATGGATGTTTAACATGCCATGACACTCATTTTACAAATTCCCGAGGTTTATGAAAGTGTTTCTGAATTGCTATCAGTGTCGCGGTGTTTTCTCTCTCTCGATGTGGCGCACTTTCTGCGTGTTTCTCCGCCTTCAAAACTTGACCATCTTCTGTATTTAAAGTGGACTGTTTTTTGGTCTGATCAACTAAAACAAGGCTTTAGAGTGTTAGTGGAATATGGACTGATTTACAGTATTACGAAAATTCTTTTTTTCTAGGAAGCTTAACCTTGATAAGACATACAAATATCAGCAGACACAAGACAGAATGTTAGCAGTGGTATTGTTTACCACTTTACCAGTGGTAAAGACAACTTGAACATCTATTTATTTAAAAAAAAAAAAAAAAAAAAAAAAAGTGAAGTGAAGCATCATTTGCTTTTGATTCCTAACATGTTTATGCAGGTAATATACACATTCTCACATTCTTACACCTATATTTTTCATCGTTATCATTGTCTAACTACCAGAAATGTTCAACTACTCAACAAAAACAAAACCATAAATGAAGATACAAAACACGCGCATGAAGTTATCTAACATTACGAGTTCTGTGGCGCATTCTGGCGCCTCGCATGGTGATGCTGGAGTTATACTCTCCCCAAAGCCTTTTTCTTTCTCCCTCGTTTTCCATGTCTGCCGTCCATGTGTTGCCGTTCCTCTAGATCTCTCTAGCGCTCTTGAAGATAAAAGCATTCCATCTCATCATGACATCATTTGCCTTTTTAAGCATCCAGTCGGGGTGGGGGGCAGATTAGCCCATTTTGGAACATGGATTTAAAGTCAAACATTATTCTAAATCCCAAGTTAAGGAATAACACATTGCACAGTTATTTTACCCACTGACCCAGAGGTGTGGACTAGAGTCATGTGACTTGAATTTGATCACTGTACACTCGCGTACACGTGCGACTCGACTTGGATTGTGACATAAATAACTTAGACTTGTGCCTATTGACTTGTCAAGACTTGCTACTTCACATAAAAACCCCAAAGATAAAAACTACATTGGCACGGGCTGCTCTATTTCTGTTTTTGTGCAGTCTGTTTTTGTTTCAGTTTTCTGTGTGTGACAGAGCGCATGTGCACATTTGGCACAACATCCAATCAAAGACCCGGAGATTGTCTTGAATTTACAGCTTCCAACTGCGGGAGGTTCCAACAAGCTACAACGTGAACATGCCGTTTTCAAAATAATACCAAAGATAGTTTTGTTTGGTTATAAAAATTGCAAGGTCATCAACAAAAACGTACTGTAATGTGTAAAACACGCGAGTCAAATGTTCCAAAAGGCTTCCATCTTTCTTCAACACCTGAAGCTGCGTTTTGAATTAATGTTTGAACTACCTTATCAGCTAAGTAGCTCACTAGCTGCATGTTTACAGTAATCCCTCGCTACTTCGCGAGATTCACTGCATCGCGGATTTTTTTTCTTTATTACGTAAATTCGCGGATTCATTTTTTCCCGATGTAACGCGTCGGCCCGGCCACGGGTGTCTCGCCATAAATAAAAAGGCAGAGGATGTGAAGCTCACCAAAACCTTTAATGGGCAGTGTTATTTCCCGCCCGGGCAACCCGGTGGAGAGCGATACAAAATATTTAAATACAAAAGCAAAAAAAGTATTTTAAAAGTCTGAATAAGTGTTAAATAAATACGTAAATGTTGTGCCTCTACTTCGTGGAAATTCACCTATCGCGGTCGGGCTTGGAAAGCATCTACCGCGACAAACAAGGGATCACTGTCAATCAATGAGGCTGTACATTTCAAAATTTAGACACTATTGAGAGGTAGACATTAAGAGAAATATGCCCATGTTGAAGCGTTGGGAATTTATCCCACATTTTGTCACAAGCCAATACTAACCAAAGTAAAATTTCTCATAAGGCTTTACTAAGCCTTATGACAAAAACGTTTTTATGTCTGTCTTAGTATAGCCTTATTATTGCTTGCAGTTGTGGTGCAGTGGTAGGGAATTGGATAGTATAGTATTATGACAAAAGAGCTTTATGACCTAGTATAGCCATACGACAACATTTTTTGTGTCTTACTATAACGTTTTCCCAAAATATTTTGGTATAGCCTTGTGGCATTTTCTCGTCTTAGTATTGCCTAGTATCGAGTTAAAAAAGACTTGGAAGTCAAACTGTAGGACTTTAGACACAACTTGAGACTTCTTGGCTACCGACTCGGGACTCGACTCAAGATTTGCCTGTCCTGACTTGAGACTTTTTTGGCTATTGTCTTGAGACTTGACTCGGGACTTGAGGGCAATGAATTGAGACTTACCAAACAATGACTTGCACCCACCTCTGCACTGAATGCATGAGAAAATGCCTGGAGAGAGCCCCACAGAACATTAGCAGAACCCATCAGGGTCCGAGATTAATTAACACACTTGTGTAAACTGCCAAAAACAACACGGAAAAATGACGATCACCATCCCCAGAGACCGAAACGCTCCCACAGCAGAGCGCCAAAGCCTGAACCGCTACGTAATTCTGCGGCCGCGACAGCAACTGAGAAAACGCTGCTCTATTCTCGAGGTTCTGATAAACATTGGTGATGTTAGCATTAGCAGGCATCATGGGTAAGAAGCCAATCTGAAGACGCATTGCTCTGTTACTCTGGGGGATTGTATGAATGCTGAGAAGGAGTCTGCAGTGTTTTTAGGGTTTCACGCATGTGTTCCAAGGCTCATTACGGTTGTTCATGGGTGGGTGGCAAGTTTTACGGTGTGTGTGTGTGTTGTGGAGCGTGCGACTCACATCTGTGCTCTTGCAAGCATTTAACACACACCTGCAGAGACCCAAAGAGATCGCAGCAGTGGGGGGTACTAACTTGTTTGGGTAAAAACTGTGGCCGAAATAACTAAACCTGTCATCTAAGACTCACAATACATAAATATCAATGTTTCATCAGGTTTGCTCTCTTTGACACACTCCAGTGAAAAATTAACGAACACTAATGAAACCAAAGTTAGCAATCAGAAGAAGCCATAATTCCACTAGCTTCTGGTTGCCCACCAATCCAGGATGTGAATCCCACCTTCAGGCCCAGAGCTTAAAGGATTGTCTCCAGCTCCCAGTGACCCAGAAATTGAAAAGTGGCTTCTGAAAATTGGATAATGAATGGATGGACGAAGTTTAATGCATGTAAACTCTTTTTAAATCATCAAATTGGTTTGTAAGCATTTAATGAATGTAGTTATATAATCAGTGTTTGACCTCTTTACGGTCTGGAACATCAAAACAAACATTCAAAATATAACATTTGTAAATATACAAAATCTGTATATTGCATATAATAACATCAACGATTTCCACTAGACTAGTTGTTCTAAAAACCTCTAGCACACTTGAGGACTACAAAAGCAACTGCAGCAACAACAAAAACAGCGCATGTTCAGTCCAAAGCCAGTCGTTTTTACGTCTGCTGGCATAAGCTGAATGACATGGGTGAGTAAAGGGCACAACAAAATGCTGAAATCATAATTGATTCAGCATGAAATGTTCCTCGTCTCCAGAAGAGAGCTGTTAATGATGACACGGTCACTTTTACTGCACTGTAGTGGAGAAGCTAGAATCAACTCATTATCCAGCAGGCAACCGTGAGCAGTTATGTGTAAGAAACACACGTAAAGGAGCCTCTGGGGCTTTTCCTCCTCAATAAACGCTTGAGCCAACACCTTTAGTCATACTGTCCACAGCCAGTTATATTTATTGTTTTACTCTACTATCCACACACAACATTGCAGTGGCGTTTTTCAAATCCTTGCAATTTTAGAATAAGTGTGGACGTATCATCGTCTGCTGGTCTGAGCATGTTATAATGACATAAATATCGTACTTTGAGCTAAAGGCGCACTTACATCTTCATTTTAAGTTGATTATTGTGATTATTATCCGCCTAAAAATCTAGGAAAAAAACACTTGTTCCTTATATGTGAAAATTAAAGATTAAATTGATGATGCTTATTAATGGTGCGCCTCATAATGCACCGCACCTCACAGTCATAAAAATACGATACTATAACCTATTTCGAATAGGTTCTTTTAAGTGTTATATTGCACTAATTGGAATTTAGTATTTTCACTATCAATGATCATGTCAAGGTCAAGTCAAGGTCACCCATCCATGTAAGTTCATGATGCAGAAACAACAGAGAAACATTGGCCTTCCACGAGGATGTTTAGCCGTAACTCTTCCAGTCCTATGATTTCATGCTCTGCTGTGGAATATTTGAAGTGGCTCAGCTGCTGGAAAAGTCGACTCTTTATTAAACACTCACCCTAGCGTGAGTCAGTGAGTTCTGACGACTTCATTTCACACCGGCCTCACACCCAATTCCCACTCAAGGACCAATTCTTCTATCCGTCAATCAGGCTTTGCAGCAATCGTCTCCATTGCCGGAACGATGAAATAACCCAAACACGTCATGGAAAATCTCCTTTGTGCGCTTTGTGCGTTTACATCATCTGTTAATGTTCCATATGAAGTCATGCCTTGGTCTCTAAACACAGCGTAGTCCAACTAGCGGTAATTCGGGGGGGATAGACGCAGAAAGCACAAGGAAGCTCATACTATTTGGATAATGCCATGTTGCGATAACATTTCCCTTCTCTAAATCTCTCCGTCATGTGTAAGTGGTGGCATGAAGCTCTGACCGTCGGCCTAACAGCTGCTGAAGTGGGACGGACATGGACCCGCATGCTCACATAGCTGGCATTCAGGAGATAATCAACTCAAATATCCAGAAGTCCCAGCAGCCCAACATTCTGGAAATCAACACGGACGAGCAGAAACCTGTAAAAACCCAATGCAATCGATCGGGTGTTCACAGCCTCCAGCAGCACTGATGCATTCCTCCATGACAGGCATTAAATCTTTTCCAGTAACTTCTCGTTTGCCTCCAGTGATGCAAAGCTGATTATTATATGAATGTAAGCGAGCTCCATCCTGCCTGGTAGATGTTTAATTGTAGCTAAGTCTATATTAAGATGATTCATTAGCTTTGCATGCCAGTCTGGATCTCCACAACACAGATATATTCCAGTACGGACTTCACAAGTCGCAGATTTCTGTCATACAGCAATTTCAACGTTCTTTTCTGTGTGTGCATAAAAATAGCAGAAATGCATAGCAGGCCTAATTACAGTATATATTTTGACATGGTGATGATTTAAATACCAGTTCAGTAGTATGATATATTGCATAAATGTTGCTGGACTGAGAAATCTGCACACACATTTAAACAAAGACGTGAATAACACAAGTTCTGAATATCGAAACGGTGCTGGGAACACTTTGACTAAAAAAATGACTAATGAAGACACGTTTTTACCCTGAAAAAGGTTTCAACATCCAAATTTGCTATTTTGATCTGTCCTACAGTTGCACCACTTCCTGTGTCGCAGCCATATTTTCAAACTTTAGGCTTGTGTAACTTGTGAACACTTGACAGAAGTACAAGTAGCAAGTGACAAGGAATTAAGATTTTATATTATTATACAGAGCAGTCTGAACATAAATGTGTCTCACACAAAACTAGCACCAAACTCTCTCAGTGCGTCCAGATTTATCCATAAAATTGCCTCACAGGCCGTTGAACACATCACATCTCATATAGCTTTTGACAAACATTTTTAAAATGCATCATTTGTAAAAACAGCTAGCAAATCATTTACACGTCCAGTAAGGCCCTCAATCCCAAACATTTAAAATCCAAATTCCTACAAAACAACTTACTACTCTTATAAATAAGTCCATCCACAAGTGAAACCGGTGCAAAACAGCACAACATGAGTTTTGTGTTATTCAAAACGTTCTAACACGTGTGTGGTGCTGCAAATCAGAAGTCTATTTAAATACTCTGAAAACTTTAATTCCTCACAAATCCATGAGGATGGTGTGTAAAGTAAATGTCAAGTAAAATTCTAGGCATTTGTTTACAATTGCATCTGCGGAGACGGTTGATTAAAATAGCTACACATGGCGTGAAACGCCACACGTTTTTGTCAGACAACGCGCGGGAAGCGTAAAGAAGAACGCAAACACTCGGAATGTATACAAAGCGACGAAACAGACACTTTTAAAATAGCGGCCGCTCATTCCATACCTCCATCTTCCAGCGTGAGGGTCTCTTCAACTTTCGGTGGCAGTTTCGCTGTGGCACTTGCTGAAGTTACGCGCGCACCCGCTCCTCCTCCCACGTGAGCGCGCTCTCAGGTCTCAAGAGGGTGGACGCGGTTATATTTAGGGTCGTTTCTTGCAACAGTTCCATGTCCGTGCCACACGTGTGCCACACGCTACAAAACGACCCGTATGTGTGGGAAAACTGAAGATCTGAAGTATTTATCAATTGATCGGTTGTTTTTTATAATCGACATGTGTCTGCTGACTTACACTGCATTAAAAAACAGAATACAAATTCAAGACATTACGGTATATTTTTAATAAATAATTAATGTCATTTGTGTGTGTGTGCGTGTATGTGTGTGCATGAGTGTGTGTGGACATGTGTTGCTATATTGTATTTTAAGCTGCTATTAGTCTATAAACTATATTGTAAACGAAATAAAACAAATGGGATCACCAAAAACTATAATATTGTGCTTATCAAAACAATATAGGTATGCTTTTGTAGTTTATGTTAAAGATGCAATAGTGGGAGGGGCTAAAGCAAAAAGAAATGGTTCAAACATTTCCTTTTATAGAAGAACTGAAACAGGAAGCAGTATTTTTGAGGTCAATCTTCATCTATATTACCGAAAACAAAGTGGTGTAAGTTGGTTCCACAAAACGATAAGCTCCACGTTCTTCAGCCCATGCACAGCTGTTACATCAAGGTACATTTACCGATAAGAATAATGTTCATGACAGTTACTCGTGCATCATGCAAACTCCTGCTCTGATTAATTAAACATGCTAAATTAAATTGACAGCACTTCCACTGAGGCCTGCACCACACTCAAGCTGAAAACGTAAACGTTGAGAAACAATTGTCTGCAGGAAGCCACAAGCTTTGCTTACAGCACTTTCTTCCTGATTGCCGAGTTTAACTTCATGCCACAAATGCAACCCAAATAATCTGTCCTGTCCATCTATAAGAAAAGTTTTTAGACTTTTAATTCGTCTACAATCTTTATTTACACCATGTGATCAGTAATTCAATAATTCCCTGATATATTTACAAAAAGCTATATGTATACAGTGTGTGTGTGTGTGTGTGTGTTATATAATATATAAAAACACACATACATGTTCATAGTGACAGTGTATTTCTAAATACACCACACACACACTCACACACAGAAAAAAGAAAGTACAAGAAAACCTTCACTTTAGAACCAAGAGAACACCTTCATCTAGTTTGTAGGTTAAAAAAGGGGTGCGTTCAGTCTTAAAGTAAAAAAAAAAAAACTAAAAACCACAAATAAAGCTGAATAGTAAAACTTTAGTTACGTACTCTGTAAATTTTGCACTTCTTCCTTGCGCTTGTTTACGTCAGCAACACTGCTCTTCCTTCCTCCAAACCATCTAGCAAAAAAAGATCTGGAATGTTCTCCAACAAAGAAGAATAGAACCGGGTCCAGACAACTGTTGGCCGTGCACAGACATTGTGTTAAGACCGCAGCCTTCCGTACGAGCAAAATGTATTGGCAGGACTCATCAGGCCCCTTCTCCATGATCCGCTTCTCGGCCGATAAGAAGATGGAGCGCACCACATGGTACGGCAGAAAACACACCAGAAATATCACCAGGCTGATGATGACCAGCGCACAAGCCTTCTTCCTGCACGGCCGGGTCCTGCCCAGCGCCGGACTGGGTCTCAGCAGACTCATCACCACAAAGACGGAGCAGTAAAGGATGACCAGGACCGGAAGCCCGAAGCACAGGGCAAACGAGGCGTAGTTGATGATGAGCAGCTTCTCCACGTTTTCCACCACTAGCTCCAGACAATGAGTGCTGCTGTGAGTCCCTCTCTTGGAGAACAATAGCGGACTGTTGGCCACAGCCATCAACAGCCAAATGAGGCTGCACACCACACCAGCAGCGCACGACGTCTGCAAGCGCATGTACAGGTACGGCCGCATCAGCGCGAGATAACGCAAGACGTTCAGCGCCACTAAGAAGTACACGGAGCTGTACATGTTGAGGTAAAACACGTAGAGTATCAGGCGACAGGGAACATCTCCAAAGGGCCAGTGGGAGCCCTGCAGGTAGTAGTAGGCCCTCAGGGGTAGAGAACACACCAGCATCAGGTCTGACACCAGCAGGTTCACCATCAGCAGGTTGACCGGCGTGAAAGTCTTCTGGCTCCGCCATTGGCTGAAGAAGACGCAGATTGATAAGCAATGGCCGACTGTTCCCAGGATGAAGATGAGAATGTATGCCGCCGGATAGACTTTGTGTTTGAAGTCATTGATGGAGATCTCGCAGGAGCCGTTCGCCCAGACGTCTTGAGACGACACGTTCATATCTTGTCCTGCAGGAAGAGACAAATCATCTTGGTACGCTTTGTACCTGTAAAGTTTGTACTTAACAGAGAGGCATACTTAAGGCATGAGAGTGGAAGCGCCATCCGAAAGAGGTGCAAGAACAATAAAGTGATCCAAGAACCATCTTCTTCAATTACTGAGATTTAATTATTTGAATTGTTTCCATCAAAGCTAAACGCAACATCAAATTTGATACTAGACAAGTAGAACTAATACGTAATTCTCAATCACAGAACTTTAGGAAAAAAACATGACTACTTAAGTGGAATGGACAATATAGTTACAGTATAATAACTATAATAGTTACAGTAATTTAAAAGCAATTCATGATCGTCTGTACAAATGGTTTAAGTGAGTTCATGGACTTGTGGCACTGGAATCATGGAGAAGATATTTAGTTCAGTTAATGTCTCCATAACACGTTTTTCTAGTTGCCTTCTAAAAATCCATGCGAACGCTAATCTAGTTTCAACAACAAACACCTGAGTAAAGCCAAAGATTAAAAAAAAAATAATAATAAGTGTTCACTTAAGCATAAACAAATAGTTACCTTGTTTCAGTCCTTCTCCGAGAAGTAAAGTCAGCTCCACATGCGCTCAGTGGCATAACCGGCCTGGCATTGTCAAAAGTTTTGAAAGGAGGAAAAAAAATACAGAAGGATGTACTTTTGTTTTAAAGACCTGCCCAAACTAGTCACCTGAGAGTCTTGCTGCACAAACTATCCAAAACTTTCTTCTTTCTTTTGGTCTATCTACTGATTTGCAGGACGTGACTTTGAGGGGCTTGTGGCTGTCAGCTCTGAATACAGCATGTTTTATTCCGTCTCCATGGTGACTGTCTCTTTGATTGTGACCACATTCGATGAAAATCACTGATAACCTTTCAGAGAATTCAAGTTCCAGTCAACGACATCAAGCAAACCAAACGATTTCAGATTTTAAGTAGAAAAACAAGTTGACTCAATTTACCATGACTCAGTCGAGTCTTCAATGGTTCCATAAGACATCAAAAATGATGAACAAACAAAACACCTGAGCATTTAAATTCTTTCAAGGAGAATCAAAGAAACCTACAGGAGATGCAATCGCTTCTAAATGTAGGGCAAGAAAACGACAAACCAGCCCTGCTTGCCTGAATCGAGAAAATTACCAAAGTTAAACACGGTGCGACTCAGTGACAGATGACGCAAGAATTATTTAATAGTATTTAATTTTTTTTAATAAGTCCAAAAGGCATCCCATAATAGCATCCAAACAAAACGATTGTTATAGTATTAACACAAAAAAACAAACAAGCTCTTTGTAGGGGAAAAAAGAACTTCCTGAAAGCTGAAATAAGTTGCTTCCTTCAGTTTAATTTATTTGTCAAAGCCATAAAACAAAACTCAAAACTCAAAAAAAAAAAAAAAAAAAACACACACACAATAAACGTAATTCTCTAATACATATTAAAAAATCCAATTAGTTAGAATGTAAAATATAAAAATCACAACCTTCTATACAAAAAGTCTAAGTAACAAAAAAAAATCTTCACGACAAAACACACACCAAAACAAATAAATTACGACACACTAAATCTGATAGATTTAATGCTGTACGTTATTACGTCACAGACGCTCCTGATTCCCTTTCAAGGCCTTGTGGTTTAGAGAAAACCGGATTCCTTATGGCTCAGTTTGTTCATTATCTGACTCTTCTTTCCACTTCTGCTCCTGCATCCGAGAACGAGTCGAATCTAGAGCGAGAAAACAAATCAAATACAACCAAATGACTCGATTTTTGTGAAATAATTGTGAAAAATGATGAAATTGTGAAAAATTCCATCTAAGAAAAACAGTTTATTATTATTGAATATTATTGTACTTATATAAGCAATTAATAGGATAAACAAAAATCTACGGAACATAAAATCTTGTTTTTATGGAGGTAGTATACTTAGAGTTTCTCCTTACAAAAATCAGTCAACAATTTTTTAGGGATGCTACACTTTACAATAATACTTTCATTTACATTTTTTTTCAGGTGCTTTTTTTTCAACTTTATATCTATAAACCAATTAGAACGATTGTACCAAAACTGGAGATTGATGTTTTAATCGACATGACTGTTTCTAAAACCTTATGTTAATGTTAACCACAGAAGTCAGACTGCAGGATACTCACTCATTTCCGTCAGCTTCTGGATCAGCGTCGACTCACCACTCGGTTTACTGCAAAAAAATGGTTCATTGGGCTCAGTATGTGAGAGAAAACGAGTGATTACTGGTTCAACAGCGTTTTCGAACCTTCCATCGGCCTCATCTTGACCATCCATATCAAAGCGTAATCTCTTCAGAGGCTTGGGAGTAAAGCCGTCATCCTTATTCCTCTTGAGAGAGCGATCGCTGCTGTTCACCATCTGATTAATTTTCTGAAACTTTTCTGCTGACTGTAGAGATAACAACATATTTTAGCAATGGCTGGCATGTTAAGAGTACGTTTAGAGTACCAAGACTATACTAACCCCAAAGGATTCACCAATTGATATGAGAATTCTATCCATGAAGCCATGAAAGACAAAAAAAAAAAAAATGAAAATTAAAGAAAAACTCCAATTTTAATTCATTTTTCTGGCCTGACACTGACTTGCTCCGAGGAGTCATGATCGAGGAGGACATCCGGGTGCTTTTCATGGGGGAAACGTAGACATTATTGCTTCCAGGCACTCGCAAGGGAGACTTCTCATAAGGGCTGCAAGGGATTTGAGGAATTGGAGATAAAGTAGGTGGCTGGAAGAGACAAGAAAACATTCTTCAATGACACTTACACACCACCAGGTGGCAGCATAACCACAGTTGCTCACCCGTGAGGAGGAGTACTGCAGGATGTTCAGCTTCAGCTTCTGCATGAAGACCAGGTTGTAAAAGACAATGATGGAGTCGTACAGGTTCTCTCTGATCAGCACGCGCTTGAAAGTCTGAAGCACAAGGTCCATTTCGAAGGAAAAAAAAATTTAGAGTCACGTATCTTTCCATCAGTTGTTTGTCAAGTAGAAACAAAGGCGTCTCACCTCCTGATTAGTGTTGGGCAGCCCCCTGTACGCGGTCACGATGGTTTTAAAATGCAAATCCACAGATTTCACTTTGCATATGGCATACATCGCCGACATAATCAACTGCAACGGACAAAGTTGGTTGTTTAACAATCACTGAGAGAAGACATGTTTTAAACAAATGATTTAAACTTTCCACCTGGTCCAGATGTCTGTCTCGCATCAGGTCGTACTCATTCTGCAGGGTGTGCTGAAGCAAGGTCCATATTACTGGCTCCAACTCTTGGTGTGTGTTCAGCAGACGTGAGAACAGCATCTTCAGTCGCAGGTAGGCCATCCTGTAAACTACAACACCTACGCTCAGTTCTACAGTCACCTCACATTCATCACACTGAAGTATAGTAACTCAACTCTCTTTCTCTTCTCACTCTCTCACACTCTCTCTCCTCTCAATCTCTCATCCTTATATCTGATACTCTCTTTTCACCTAATTGTCTGTCTCACTTTCATTCAGTCGCTTTTTCCCTTTCTCTTACTCATTGTTGGTTTTCTAGCAATCCGTTCTCACTCTCTATCGGTCTCTCACTCCATCACAGTCCTTTCACTCTCAGTCAGTCTTGTATCACTCTGTTCTCACTCTCTGTTGGTCTCCTCTCACTTTATCTCACTTTCTATCGGTCTGGTCTCACTCTGTTCTCACTTTCTGAGACTTTTTTCACTTTTGGTCAGTGAACCCTCAACTTTTTCTCACTATCTATCAGTCTCCTCTCACTCCATCACAGTGAGACGAGACTGACCAAGCGTGAAAAGACTGTGATGGAGTGAGAGGAGAGTGAGAGAAAAGTGAGAGGTGACTGATAGAGAGTGAGAACAGGTTGAGGGTTCACTGACCAAAAGTGAAAAAAGTCTGACAGAAAAGGAGAATAGAGTGAGACGACACTGACCAAGAGCGATAAGGCTCTGTTCTCACTCTCTATTGGTTTCCTCTCATTCCATCACACTCTTTTCACTTTCGGTCAGCCTTGTCTCACTTTCTATTGGTTTCCTCTCATTCTGTTCTCACTTTCTGTCGGTCTCCTCTTACTCCATCACACTCTTTTCACTCCCGGTCAGTCTAGTCTGACTCTGTTCTCACTTTCTATCGATGACCCCCTCACTCTGTTCTCACTCTCTGTCAGTCTCGTCTCACTCTGTTCTAACTCCCTGGCGGTCTCCTTTCACTATGTTCTCACACTCCATTGGTCTCCTCAAACTCCATCAAACTCTTTTCACTCTCTGTCAGCCTCCACTCTGTTCTTACTTTCTGTCTGTCTCCTCTGACTGAGAGCATAAAGTGTGAGTTAGTCTCATCTCACTCTATTGGTCTCCTCTCACTCTGTTCTCATTCTCTGTCTGTCTCCTCTCACTTCATCACACTCTTTTCACTCTTGGTCAGACTTGTCTTGCTCTGTTCTCACTTCGCTGGTACCCTACAAATATTAAAGGTTTTATTCTTATTATTCTATAAAGCTGGAATTTTTGCACGTAACACGACAAACCTACAAAAAGTCGCTTATGCTTTTCAACACTTTATATTAAATCCGGAACTATCTGAACATAATTCGCCTACGTTTTTTGTAGAACAGGCTGAGAGAGTTGGAGCGCGGGCCTCTGTTGCTTGGCGTGGGGGGCTCAGCATCAGCGGGTATGTTGGGCTGGCGCCTGGACCGCACAGGCGAGAGGTACCTGGGGGGAAAAGAAAATCTTTCAGAACCCAACGACATCCAGAAGCCTAAATGGTAACACTGCTGCATTCTGTTTTACACATCATTTTTTGAGCACAAGTTCCCACAATAGTTCTTGGTTCCTCTTCAAGCATGACAACTAAAACGAGTAACATTTAATTCTCACGGAAAGGCTTTCCAGAACCAGCGTCTATGTTGATTTTTAATATTTACATACGTAAGTTTTGTAACTTAAGTTTTACATACATACAGAATCTGCTCCAAAAAACATATTCATTGCTAATTATTATCAAACTTTAATTTCATAAAAACAACATGACACTGAAATCACACGAATAGTTTAGACGTAAATAAATCTGCTTTCAGTTTTAGGATTTTCTTCTAATTGCAAAAATGTGTTTTACAGAATGTGTAAAGCCTCAGCTTATGAAAAGGTGCTAATGATGATGAAGATTAAAGCTTTTCTTCACAAAACACAATTTGATTTTACTCCCCTCACAAACACTTCAACAGCGCTTTCAACATTGTTCTTTGGCCAAAAGTGTGTTTGAGTGATGTGTAACAACATGATCTCAAATCTAACATGAGCTCAAATCTAAAAGTGCATATTTTGAGCACGCCTTTACCAAAAAAAAAAAAAACCTACAATACTTACTAGTAAAAACTATTTTTAGTAAGCATAATAAATTATCCTTTGCATATAACAATACAGGGTCAACAAAAGTCGAGTTGAATGGTCATCCACCACGTTTTCACCACTTTCACAAAGCCAATCAGCCTCTCGCCGCAGAAAGACGCCCCAGGGTTACGTGTATGACCTTCTTCTAAACAGGATGTCACGAGTAGCTGTGAGTAAACGAGTGTGAAAAAGAAGACCAGACGGTTTTACAGCTCAAGTAAAGAAGCGTGTTTTCATATAATAAGTAAAGCATGGTGCACGCAACCCTAAATCAATTTCCAAGCATGATGTGGTTTCATGGTACGATGGTGTGTAATGCAAAGCATGTCGCTTTGAACAAAAGCTCAGTTAAACGTTGGACTGTAACATGCTTGTGAAAGTAGAGAGGTCACTCACAGGTCAGCAGCGGTGTGGTTGTGATGCAGTGGTTGGTTCAGGGTGGATGGAGGCTCGGCTTGTTCACCCGCCCCTTCCTCGCGAGGCTGTCTGAGGAGGTCAAAGAGTGGAGAGTCCTGGGAAAGACACATGAAAAAAGCTGTGTTACATCACAGCTCAGAAACTGAGATTTACCCTCAGACTAAAAACGAGAACTAATATGAGGATATGATGGTTCTTTACTTAAAGAACAACTGCAGTAAAGTCAAGCGATTGAAAGAATCACAGTGTTGTGAAATATGAAAGATATATCAAAGATTGTCAAGAAAATGTCTTCCTCATCTCTCCAAACTGAATAACACCAAAGGTAAAAAAAAGAAAAAAAAGCCTAAGCTATAGACATATATTTTATATATGCTTTAATGTGGAACGCCACTGAATGAAACCAAACTGTCAAACTGGGCAGTTCCATGTATAACTAATAAGAGTAGTATTAAAAGAGTTCAAATGTATCCTGGTATAAAAGAATACTGTTAAAAACCTTTGGTTCAGCTTGAATTGAATATTAATCCAGACTCATGTGATAACAAACAAACTCTTGCTCCACCCTCGTTTTACAATCTCTTGGTTTGCACACTGTGTAGTATCTATGATCTCACCTTGAGTCATATAGGCAAACTTTGGACAGGAAATCCCAACGTTGTCAACGAGAAATGCAAAATTATATAATAGTTCGCATCAACCCCATGTTACTGTTAAATTGATGAGTACACACACACACACACACACACACACACACACACACACACACACACACACACACACACACACACACACACACACACACACACACACACACACACACACACACACACACTTCATTCCCATTAAAACAATGAAATTATTTAATATTGTTTTTAACAAGGTTGTAAAACTTTGTTAAAAAACACATTCAATTGTTTGATTGTTTAAACAAAAATAATCTAATACTATGATAAATAAAAGTAATCCTTCTACTTCAATCACATTGCTTGTGATGTGGTAAAAGGCTGGAGGCTTCAGGGAAAGTAGGAGGGACTTGAGCTAAAGCCCCACCTTCTCACCACCCTCCAGCCCTTCACATGTGAACAGTCTCAGTGTGTGACACAGACACTGAGGAGCAGGCTGAAAAAAAAAGTATCTAAATAAACTCTGCCAGAGATTTATGAGAGGCTGTGACGACAAACCTTCTCCAAACAAGAGGAGGAACCAAGAGAGGAGACAAATAAAAGACTTTAATTTTAAAGAAAGTGGAACCAGGTAAAGACATTGATTTATCGATCAATGCTTTGTTCACGTGTGGCTTGTCCTCAATCTTTAAAGACTTTTCGCTTGAGGATATGATAAACGCATTAGAAACCAACTTCCTTCGTTGGAAACTGGGTGGATTTTCTGCTGGCCACAACCACAGCATCAGCTACACCGTGTCAAGACACGAGAAGAGGTAAACACACTGGCGACACAGATGTCAGGAAGCTTCTGCTCACAAGCTTGACAGTTTTACACACTGGATTGTAAATGTTTCGACGGAACGCACATCGAAGAGGATTACCAAATTTGGTTCCTTGACTTTTTGGAGTCCTAAAAAAATACTGGTTCATTTCAAGAGGACTTTGCAAACCGAAGATGAACAACTCAAGTGAGAGCTGCATGATCAAAGACTCGTTTAAATACATGTTATACAGCTCTGTGTTCAGTATCGTCTTCATACTAGGGCTGCTCTTCAACATTGTGGCCTTGTACATTTTTGTCTGTAGACTTAAAATGCGCAACGAGACCACCACGTACATGCTGAACCTTGTGGTTTCGGACACTCTCTTTGTCCTCAGTTTGCCGTTCAGGACCTTTTACTTCATAAGCAGAACCTGGCCTTTCGGAGATGCTCTCTGCAAAATCTCAGTGGCGTTGTTTTACACCAACATGTATGGCAGCATCTTCTTCCTCACCTGCATCAGTGTGGACCGCTTCCTGGCTATTGTTCATCCCTTCGCTTCAAGAGCATTGAGGACCAAGCGTAATGCAAAAATAGCCTGCTGTGCAATCTGGGTGGTCTTGGTTTCAGGTGGTCTGACGGCAGGGTTCCTGATGGACACCACATCCACTGATAACCAAAAGCAGCAATGTTTTGAAAATTTCTCCAACTCCCAATGGAAACTCAAAGTTTCCAAAGTTGTGGTTTTGATCGAGACGGTCGGCTTCTTCATTCCACTGTTGATCAACCTCATCTGCTCCATGAAAGTCCTGAAGACCCTCCGCCACCCGGACAGTATCAGTCGCGGGGGTCAGCTCAACAAGTCCAAGATCTTGCGTATGATTCTGGTCCACTTGCTCATTTTCTGTTTTTGCTTCATTCCGTTCAACTTAAACCTTATCTTTTACACGTTGGTTCGGAGTCAGGTCATCACCAACTGCACTATGGAGTCCATTGTCAGAACGGTTTATCCAGTCGCATTCTGCATCTCAGTGACCAACTGCTGCTTTGACCCCGTAATCTACTATTTCACCTCGGAGACCATCCAGAACTCTATAAGACGGAAGACGTACGCCGTCCACAAAAACACGTTAACCAACGACAACTCTGACAGCTACAGGAACGATTCTATCAATCAAATCAAGACATTAACTGCTAAATTCATCATTGAAGAGTCAACAATATAACTTCTAGTTGTGCTCACAAAAACAAAGTGTTTTTAATACCTCTTCATAAAAAGGGCAACCATTTTTCAAAAATGATGACTGTTAAACTTGAGCATAAACTCATCATACTGGTGCTAGAATGAATGTGTGTTTAAAGGACTTGGATTAAATGTGATTAAAAAGTATTTATTTTCCTGTATTAAAGCTGTAAATATATAAAAAAAAAAACATAACTATATAAATATCAAACAAAGGAAATGTTTTTGATAACTTTTCTCATGATCACTTTATTATGTGCGTCACAGTGAATAATGACTAAATTTAGAAGTATATTTGCTTGTTGTAGGTTTACAGGTAGTTGACGGTACAAACAGCTGATGAAATGGTAAAAAAAATAAAGAATGTATAAGAACAAAAACATGATGGAAAGAGTCTGTTTGAGAGACCACTGACAGTCAACAAGTCAAAACTTAAAAGAAAATCCACAACTTGAGCTGTAAACGTTCCTTTTTTGGTCAAATGTCAATTATTAATTTATGTCTCCAAATGGAGAACGTTTACATTGGCTTCTAAAGTAAACTTCTAGTAAGTCTACCAAAAAAGAAGAACTGAAAAACAATTCAACAATGAATCAGTAAAATGACTAAGCAGAATTATGATTTAATTGTATTAGCAAGTCACAGACAGTTAAACTTAGATAGTTAGTAACCTCTGAATAAGTCCGGAAACTTCTGGTGTTTTGTCTGCGCTGTTATTAATAGCCTTTAAAAAATCTGTGTAATTGAAATCTAGTTCTTTTCTAGTGTGTGTTTGTGTATAGAAATAAACATCTAATTTTGTTAAATGCTCAAATACCTCTTATCTGTCAGTAATTACCTGATGGAAACGCAATCACTTTCTTAATCTTTTGAGAAAAACCTTGAATCTTGAGTCATACTTACGCAACAACAGACTTCTCTTACATTTTTTTAGACTATTATTTAACAATGACAAAAATGTGTTTTGTGTGTGTGTATATGTATATGCACTGTACCTTTATGTGATAACATACATACAGTGTGTGTATATATATATATATACACATACATATATATATACATACATATATATATATACATATATATATATATATATACATATATATATATACATATATATATACTGTACACTGTACATATATTTATACATGTACATAATTTGCTTGTAAGTGCTTTATAAATAAAAGGTATTACGTTAATTTATATATAACCACAAAGCGGAAATTGTTTGCATCATTTGGCAGCGTCATGATCATGATAATCACTGCTGAAAAAAAAAGAAAGTCAGAAATGACTGACAGAGAGCAGAAAGAGGAAAGGGTGTGACCCACAGAGCAGGATGACATACCAGATAATTCTACCGTTTACGTCAAAGTTCCTCAACAGGATGTGGCTTTCCAATTACATTCATGATCTCTTTATTAGCAAATCACATTGGAGGTTAGTGTTGAGCTTATTGCCATGGCTCTGGAATCCGTGCTTCTACAGGAGTGTTGAACAGGACTGGACGAGCCCCGCTGCATCACTCGCGCTGCTGCATTCTTTGTGCAATCACATGCCTCGGGGGCTGCTCCCAAATCTAAACACTCACAACTCAGTATGTGACGGATCTTTGTGTTCAATCGGCCTGCCCAGCATGTCCACTGTTTGCTGGACAATCACCACCACTAACTAGTATAAACAATAAAGAGCCGTATCGTGTAGTATGAAAAACGATACATTAGACCAGGGGTGTCAAACCTACGGCCCACGGGCCAGATCTGGATTAGCTGCAATTAGAAAAAATAAACAAATAAAACCTGAGGCGCAATTACTAGTAAACTGCTTCGCTCTTTAAACGAACAATCAATTTAATTTTGACGACAAACGACCAATCAACGACCATCCCAAATCACAAAAGCGGTAACCTTTAATAAACATTTAACATCACGCCTACTTCACGTTTCATCCATAAAACCATTGTAAATTGTCTGTTGATAAATTATACATATTTTATCAAGTCTTCTTATTTTGACAAAAAGTAATCAACATTTAATATAAACCTGCTATCATATACTTGCCTAATTTATAATGAAAAAAAAAAAAAAACATTTAATTTTTTTTACTTTTATGTATGTGTGCAACAAGTTTACCGGCATGACCGTCTTGAGATCAGATCGCAGACCATTATAATCTTGACAACCCTGAAAAAGACAATTTCTTCAACAGCCTGATGTGAACACAATCCCCCAGTCTTCAACACGAAAGACAAAGAAGGTCCTTGTGGATCATTCAGGCGATGTGTGAATCTAACTCACGCTCTCTTGGATCCGCTGTGGAGCGTGTACCCAGCTTCAAGTTCCTCTGAATCCACGTATCTGAAGACCTCATCTGGACCATGACCTCTTCAGAATTTTAAATCATAATACTCTCGTTTACAAATTGCCTCTGTAGATGTACAGTACCCTCCACAACGATAATAAAGTTGAATAAAATCTATCTTAACGCAAATTTTTGCGTTTTTACTTTCAGTTAAAAATACCCTTTTCACCATTTTTCCACTGATTTTTTGCATAACTAAGAATTAGGAAACCCGTGCAAAACACTGAAAAACACCTACAATGCCTCAAACTGGAACTTTTAGAAAACTGATAAAATTGTAGACAAACTATTTTTGATATTTGAATGTACATTGCTGTTGTGTGATTTAAATTAAGATTATTTAGTCTGATTACTCACACGTAGTAACAAAAAATATGCCTTGCAAAACCCCGCATATTACAAGAAGTCATTCGAGAGCGAACTATAAAAATGTATACATATACCCCAATTAACTAAACTATTGAAGGAACTGAACGCTGTAGAAGAACCAACACATTTTCAAAATTAGTAAAGTATTCAGCAGAACCTGCGATGACACAGGAAGTGACAAAGTGTTCCAAAACAAAAATAACAAGAGGAACATTTTAGCAAAGTGCAGCTATTTTTGTGAACAACAAAACATACTATTCATGACTCACATGACACAAACATTCAAATAAATGCAGATTAAAGTCTCCCAAACAAAAGCTCTAATTTATCCTGAGAACCAAGAAAATAAAAACAAAAGCTATGAATCGGGAACGTTTTCAAAAAGGAGTTTGCTGGTTGTGGTATTAAACTGGATTGGGAAGGCAATAAATTCTTAGTTGTAAGTCAGCTAAGACTTTATAATGAGCCCAAACAGGAGTTATCCTGGGAAACCCAGACAGAACCTTGCACAACATACAGATTTAGACAAGTGAAAGCAAGTAATGCATGAGGTAAAGAATGTAAAGGAAAATTTGAGGGAAAACAAAAGATTAGCTGTAGAGCACAGCACAGAAAAGGTGAACTAAATTAATACACAAATCAAACGAAACAATAAAATAATGCGTCTTCTTCTGAATATTAAACAACACTTTTAAGTTTACGCAAATCATTATGTTTTATCCACATCCCCCCTTGAGATCAAACAAGGCTCCCACGTATCTTCTGATTATAAAAGCATCATAACTGCAAATACTCCAGTTGATTTGACGAAAAAAAAGTGCAAATTAAAAATTGAGGTCATCTGACAAATTATGACGTTTTAACTAATCCTCTAGTATAAATGTGACGTTTCTGTTCGTTAAAATCAACTACGTATGTTGGTTCCAAGAACTGAACTACTGTATTAGTAATAAATCCACACATTTCACAAGCAGATTTTACAGTTATATGGCACATGGACACACACACACATGCTTGTATTGATTTAGTGTGACAATATATACGGAGTTAATACGTGTTAAAAGACGTTTCAGAGAGAAGATTCACTCCAGCGGAACAGTGAACATGAAGACTTCCAATGGTGACGGGGAAATACAGAGAAAAATGGTAAGAGAATTTCCAAGCTATTCGCGTAAACATGACATTAAAATAAAATGTTTTGAAATTGGACCTTTCTATGGAGATTTAATTTTTTACAAATCTATAAAATAACTGTACATTTTTCTTATCTATAAAAAGTATATGAAAAACATTTCAAACAGATAAATTATAATATTCTG
>SOMO01000037.1:564230-578403 GCA_028128575.1 Paedocypris carbunculus | reverse complement strand
AAAAAGTGACATCTTTGAGGAAGTACTTTATTTTCTAAAACTATTATGTATTTTCTTTATTTTCTATATATAGTCAATCTCTTTTTAAACTGGACATTTTGTAGGCTCTGAGCGATTTCTCTTGATTCCTGTAGATCGATTTATACATTTGTGATTCCAGTGGAGATCTCCATCATTTTCTCAAAAATGCATTTGCTAAGAAATTTAAAAGCTCCAAAAACAAAAACAGCCCAAAAACCCCTGACCCATAAACACACAAAAACCCGCACGTTGGCAACATTTCTATATTTGAACTTGTAGATGAAATTTAATGAAAATGCAGATCGAACGTGTTCCCCAAACACCAGCCTTGGACATTTGATGCAAGCGTGAAAACAAGTCATCCAAATGTTGACCTTTGATAAGTGGAGAACGGAGCACTGCTTGCGTTAGCTGAAGCCACCCAGGGAATGCAAAGTCTCGGCATTGTTTGCAAAAAGGATTGTGGAACCTTGACCTCGTCGGTTCCGGCAATGTCAAGTCCGTCTGCGTTTGACTCTGCGGTGGCCCTAATGAGGCGGTCATTAAAGCGTCTCGACTCGGAGGCTGAAGCGTGTGCGCTCCGTGTGCTTTAACTGCACTGTAAACAGGGCAGCCTCAGATAACCAGGCAATAATGAATTGCAAATGGACCAGAGCTATTGATTGGCCATTGACAGGACCTGGCTGCCAATGTCGATGCTTCATCAAGCGGCTCTTTTGCGTGCGGAGGCCTTTGACTGTGAGCTTGTCGTTGTTCTTGTTATCTCAGGGGCTCCGTGATCAGAACCAAAGGCCTGCCCCCTCCCACCATCCAAAAAAGCCAATTCTTTGCGTGGCTTCCTTGATAGCTGGGCTAAACGGAATCTTTTTTGAGTGGCAGAGAGGAGGGAAGGGTCTGGTGGTGGTGGTGTGAGATCTGGTCTCTACAGTAGCACATAATCCCCTTGTCAAAGAGTCGGCTGACAGCACGGGAAATGGCCTGCCCTTTGGTGTGGGCTTTAGAGAGCACTAAGACGTACAAATCAATCAGGTATCGCCTTAAAAAAAGAAGAAGAAAGGCTCTTTCAGCCGCAGTCTTGTGTTTGAAGGTAAATCGGGGACAAACAGAGGTTACTTGCGCTCTAAAGGCCTGATGTTCACCTGCTTCGCACATTATGGTGGTTGTGTTTTGGTGCGCTGGACATGTCACTGGATCAGTGTTCGCTGCTGGTTCAACAATATCTCGATAAACCCACAGGGGTCCTCAAATTGCAACAGGATAAAACACTCCAGCTGGTTAGTTTTGCTGGTAGATGTGAAAATCTGGTACATTTATATAATTGAATATATAAAAGTACAAATTTTATGAAAACTGTGGATCATCGCAATTGAATTTTTACGTACAGTAATAGAATAGCTATAAGTGGTTGCAAAAGTCTAAAATGCCCGCAAAACTCAGACAAGAAGCAAACTGCACATTATTTCATGGCATTTAATATGTACATTTTGGAAATGTAGCCATGTGCTTTTAAATACATTTACAGGCCGTGTTTTTGTTCATGGTAAATATCTGGCATTTTAGCAACATTCGAAAATCTCAATGGCACGTGAATGAGGAAAAAGAAAAAAAAAAAAAAAGACAACTTCCAGCCTCCACTGGAATCAAAAATAAATAAATGTAATCTGTAGGTTGATAATGTCAAAAAAAATCAGGCAAGTCAAGTCTTGAAAAACGAACATTAATATCAGACCAAATAGAGCTACTTAAACGACTTATAAAAGTGCCTGATATTTAGAATGAATTATACGCATTTATGTACATTAAATAGCATGTAGAGTGTGAAGCTTTGAGCACAGTACCTGTGTGGACACGGTAGTGGGTCTCTAGCTGGTGTTTGAGGCTAAACTTCTTGCCGCAGCCATTACATTCATAGGGCTTCTCGCCGGTGTGGATGCGCTTGTGGCCCTTCAGCGTGCTCTCGTCTCGGAAGCAGCTGCCGCAGAACTCGCACTCGAATGGGTGGTCACCTGCTGGACACATGAATGACGTAGTGAGTACAGAGTGAGTAGTGAGTTTTGATCATCTGTGCCCGGCTTAAACCCGAACTCTGCCCACCTTAAATTACAACATCATTACAGTAGCTGGTGATGCAAAATGACAATGATCAACCATGCAAAGACTTTTAAAACACAATTTTTTTTCATTCAGTTTACATTTTGCATTTAGCTACCATAAAAATAGCTTTTCTGTAGCTAAATTGTAGAGATGGTGAAAAAAAGCCAAGGTTAAAGTTCACTTTAGGCTACATTTCTGCATAAAAAACAATTTCCACGTTTTTTTTAAATATTGAACAAATTTTTTATCGANGTAATACTCAAATTAGCATCCCAGAACACCATATCAGGATGTGTTTTATTCATCTTAAGTGTCATCATTTCTATTTCTTTGTCGTCTCTCTTCGTTCCGCATACATCACTCTCTCTCTTCCTCTCTGTGTGTACAGATGCACGGCTCTGCCAGGCGTGTAATGTTCCCCATATTTAATGCATTTCCCTTCTGTGCCGAGGGTTTAAGTCATCGTCTATGACCTACGCGTTTCATTATCTGGCTGTCCGAGCGGCACCGTGCCTGGGAATAAATTGCATTTCTCGTTATGTACTGTCATGCTCAGACTCTCGCCGCCTCCCGTTACCAGACAATGTCAATTTCCCGAGGCACGTTTTGTGGCGGGACGCAGCTAAACGCTTCACATTTACACGGCTGCGCGAGCTCCACCATCTTTGCTCTGGCAGTAATGGAAGGATGGGAGACAGTGGGAGGACGGGGGGAAAAAAAAAGTACGTTCCAGAAATCAATAAAAGTGACAGTATTTATTTGTCAGCATGAAGTTATCAGTTGTTCTCGCTGTAGGAATTTTGCCGCTTCCGGAAGCCTCCTCCGCAGAACAGGTCACAATCCATCACGCCCGGTGACTGTCGCACGCCACCAGAATAGCAAACCATCGAAATTCACCTGACTTGAATAGCGTCACGTTAAAAACGGGTCGTCTTCTGAGGACTCTGTGTTATAATCCGAAGCATCTTTAATCTCTATTTGACTAAATCGCCCGTGACAGTTGTGCCGAGACCACAAGGCACAAACGCACCTTGTAACAATCACTTGGAGTTTTTCTTCCGCTACCTGTTATGCAAATGCAACGTGTGGCTGCCATAAATAGAAGGCAAATTGCCTATCAAATTGTGTCTGGCGACTTGGTTGGGAATACATTAAGCTTTAAGGCAGCGAAGATACAGGGTGATAGATCAAGGGGCTGTCACCGGCTGTGTGTTCCAGTGTTTTTAGCCGTGTCTGCTGGCGAGTCTCGCGGCTGGAAGGCACAAAGACGGGTGGGAATGGCATCTGGGGATCTTGGGGCCAGCCACCTGCGCCCGTCTGCCACGGGGGACCACCGCCATGGTGTACCTGGCTGGGGTGTGTGGGCAATGCCTGCTGGCTGGCTTATGTTGAGGCAGGGGCCGAGTTCATTATGCGTTAAGCAGTGTAAATCAAGGATCCATCACTGCCAGGGTCTCGACTGGGCTGCGCTATCAAACACAGCTGCGAACACAAAACACCCGCCGCAGATGGAAAATGGGCTCCGAATAAAACACAAGCGCAGAACAACAACGGAATATTAACAAGGCACGGCCGGCAGTATGCAGAATCCGAGGGGGGAGCGAGGTGGCTGTCGTGATTATCGGCCTTAATGGATGCCAGTGTTTGCTCACACTGCGAGCGGCTGCAAAATGTACACGACCGAGTGCGTTGAATAAAAAATGTCTCTCTACGATCAGCAAAACCCATGTAATCGCTCGCTGAAATCCTGTCAGAATTGGTTCCGCGGCAGCATTTAGACTGAGGTATGACTGAAATGAATGTGAGATTATGTTTGAATTACTGAGTAATGACTGTGTGGGACCGTAATCACTCATTTGAGTTATTTTGAGTGGGCACCCGTGCTGTCAAAAAGCACGAGAAAATCCAGATGCATGTGAAGCGGTTTGGCTAATCAGTTTACAAGGCAGAAGGGAACTGATATCCAAAGATTCTCATTTCACCTTGGGCAACCAAAAAAAAAAATCTATTTAAGTAAATAAACACGGCGGTAGATTATAATACCTACCCAAAATAAACGTATTTTTAGTTAATCAAGTCAAAAGTTAAAAATCCATTTTTTTACGTAAATTGTTCTTTTCAACTATATTTAAAGCCATTTCAATATACTGTTTTAATATATACTATATTCAATATCTAGTTAATCTAAAATTTCCCTTAAAACTTCTAGTCGAGTAAAATAAAGTAGACCGTTTTGATTTTGCAAAGGATGAAATATGGCAAAAAAAATATTGAATATTCCAGAACAACAATAAATACGAATAACCTGGAAACAACATCTGGCTTTTCGATCGGATGAATATATTATGCATATTGATGGTGTTGTGGGAGAACACAAGGCAAAATGAAAAAGTCTGGAGGAAAATGGATTTACGAGAACAACCACAACCTCATTTCCAGTTCAAAAAAACATTCACTGTGAATGAGATTACGATGATCAAAGGAGGGAATCTGATTGTTATGCTTGCTTTAAATTGTGTGTGTGTGTGTGTGTGTAAAATATATACGCAAAACTACAAACACACACATACAAATGTAACAAGAAGGTTTTAGCATTTCTTGCAAACGCCAATAGCGTCACGATGACATTAAACGGGTGCGTGCTAGCGCTCATTGTAATTTAATACACGCCTACTGACAACCGAGTTCAAACTAGATCTGGGAAGCATCCCGTCTCTCCCTCCGCCATGTCTGGAGGAAGCGGAGCGTTGACATTCATGCATGCGGGCGGGAGCGTCGGCGTGTCGCTTCAGATGTGCGGTCTGGCGGGGACGGGAGAATACAGTAAGAGCACCGCCGCCTTGTGCCGCCAGTCGCCCAATAAAGGCCAGACGGCCAGTTAACAGCCCGGCTTTGCTCATCTCCCACTTTCGCTTCAAATATTTATCCCCGCTGCCACAGCGTAAAGCGACTCTGACACATCGGGCTGTTATTTAAGGTCAGAGATGAGGGGTGTGTGTGGGGGGCTTCCTAAGAAAATGAGATTTATTTCCAGCCACTCATATCCGCAGACAGTAATGGAGGCTTTTCTCCCAGTCGCACATCTGCTGGGCTGCATCTGGCCGCATGGGGACGGAGCGAGGCTACAGCAAAGCCGTCCTGACAGGGGAGGGCCACGTCTTCACCGTCACAAGCCATCACAGCCCTGTGGCCTTTTACTAAATGACATGTCACTTCAGCCGGCTCTCTCCATTCCATCCTCCTCCGTCCAGCAGCCGCTGATATTTGATGAAATGACGGGTGAGGGGGAAAAAAAAAAAGCAGGACTTGGATCTTGATTTAAGCTCTCTTAGTGTTGAATTGGCATGTTTTAAATACCACGTGGATAAAGAATCGCTATCCCATGACAGGTTGGATTCTGGGATTGCAGACTGGATGAATAAAGAGCGTTGGTGGAGTGGATGTGACACCTGTGTGCGAGCGCAGATGACGTTTGAGTGCGGTGTGGCTGGGAAAGGTGCGGTTGCACTCGCTGCAGATGTAGCTGCGCACGCCGGCGTGGACTTCCATGTGCTGCTGCAGGGCCGTCTGCGTCTGGAATCGCTTCCCGCACAGCAAACAAAAGATTGCCATGTCCGACCCTGAGAACAGAAAAACCAGAGTTTAACATTTAAATCGCATTTAACATCTCACCAAGCACATTATCGTGTAATCACATGCTTTTTCAGGCTGGAAGCGAAAGCGTTTCACGGTGAAAATACCTGGTGAAAGTAAGTGTCTGCACAAATCAATGAGAAAATCTAATTCTGGGATTGAGATGCAGGAATGACACCGCACCACTAGAGGTCAGCAGGCGGATAAAGCAGCGGCGGAACAAAGACATCCACAGGCGAACAGCCGAAATTGATATTAACAAATTGTTGTAATTCCTGCAGGGAAAACAATAAATAATACACAGCAGGGTGTTTAAAGACTAAGTAAGGCTTCATTTCCCCTTTTGTCTAGTTCTTTACTCTAAACACTCCCACTGTAGCATTTCTTTTTTCAATTATCGGTATCTAGAAAACTCCAGGGAATGTGGGAATGTTTTAGGCATTGGTTCTGTTTCAGGAGTCAATAACACATCTTTGGGGTAAAGCTGCCACTAATTTAAAAATCTATGAAGAGCCACAGTCTCATGTTCATAAGCCTCGATCAATCAGCATTTCTTGGGGAAAAAAGTCACGAATGAAAAGCCGAGATGAGAATTTAGAATACAGAAACAACACAGTGAAGTCAATGCGCTGCTTTTCCGACAAAGATATGCGCTCTCCAGCTTTAAAAGCTCATTTCAATTCAGTGATTTGGACGGAAAAAAAACGAAAACTCTTCCATAATGTAAAGTTTGCTTCCTTGCAATAATAACCACGGAGGAAAAGCTTCTCTTTGGGGGGGTTGGTGGATGAGATGAAAGACGGGAGGAAGGGCTGGAGGAATGCAAGAGGTTAGCTGGACTCTGACCCAGGAGCTCAAGGGTTTGAATAGGGTGAAGGGAAAGTCTGAGCCACATCGCCGGAGCTGCTCCGTGATTGCTCTTAAAAATCCCACATTAGTAGTGACTGAGCAACTCAATGAGGATAATTCACCTACTTACTCATTCAAGAATCCTGCTTTAGAAAGACTCAATCAGTGATCTTGGAACCGAGGGCTCATATCGTTTTAATTGGTGCAATATTTGGAAACAGTCTGAATTAATAAAGCACAACATTTCACCGTGACAAATTAAGCGTAACCACGCGGCATCAGCAACGTTAAGCAAATCTAAATGAAGAGCAGACCACTAGCCAATAAAATAGTTTGGGACAAATAGAAAAGGAAACGCCTTGTACTTCCTTCCCTCTGCGGTCCCCTTCTGTCCTGTCAGACATCCACGGACCCCACATGAGATGTTTCTTTGATATTGAACTCATATTCTTGTTTTGGTTGGTGAGTGCGGACACGTAAGCGAGAAGCTCCGATACCGACCTTTCACCCAGTGCCTAAACATTTTACATTCGAGTAGGTGACACACAATACGTCATGTATTAACCCCTTACCTTCAATAGAATTCTTAGGATTACACACACAGACTTCCTTTAATTAGCGGTGGGCTGTTGACGGCATTAACACGAGACTCTTATTGCGTGACAAAAAAAAATCATATTTTAGTGATAATGTGTCACACTATTGCACTATTGATGCACATTTTAAANAGAACATACAATTCGACAAGGTCAAAGATATTTAATGTCGATTCCTTTCAGTCTCAAGTACCATTTAAATGCAAAGCAACCCTTTACTAATGCAGAATTATCAATTTGCTACAATTTGAGAATAAGCTAAATTCATCTCAAGATTGCAAGGACATTAATCTAGATAAAAATATAATCTAAAATAGGAACATCATAAACGGAGAACAAAGACAAGATGGCGTTAACTGTAGATTACATATTACAGTTACATATACCAAGCCACTGATCCTGACTTATTCTTTTGAAGCAATTTCTAGATCTGCTGGATTCCTCAGGTCAGACAGAGAGGAAAAGAAAACCTCACTGGAACTATTTTGGGAGCAGGAGAAGGAGCAGTTGATAAAGCGACAGCCATGAAGGGAAGTGCAGTGTCCATGTGATTGGTGTTAGGTGGAATTAAGTGTTCCTCGGTGTGAAGTAAAGAGAATCAGAAGTAAATGGTCTAGCTGGGAGAAAATCTTCTGCGAGGTACTGAAGGGTAAAGCAGAGGGGAAAAAAAACAAAATGAGAGAGAGTGAAAAAGTGAACCACCTCCATTACAGTGCAAAATTGAGTTGGACAAAGTGACACCTAGATAGAGAAGAGTTTTGGCATAATTTACCTCCAGTCTTGTGTCTGTTTATTAGTGGCTCTTGGCACTATCGCAGCTTTAAGTTAATGGTCTTGAAGAAGCATTTGTCCTCACTTAGTGGCAGGTATGTTTCACCTTTTAGGTTCAGCACATCCGTGACCAATCATTCAACCTTTAGCTCAAAAAAGCACTTGTATTAAAAGATTATTGTATATTGGATGTTGTAAATGATGGCACTGATGACCTAGAGTAAGACTAAGTGACTCAATATTCCACGAAGACCCACACAGTGGTCCAAGTTTCATTCTGACCTCCTGATGCGGTCTGATCACCATACAGATGAGTCTTATCACCTTAACTAAACCAAAGCTACGATTTGAGCTAATAAAAGTATTCTACATTTGTAGTTTTATACATTATACATGTCCTGGTAATGTATGTGATTATGATGTAGTTACAATGTACACACTTAAATATATATAATTATATAATACATATACATTTTAATGTACTGTTTATGTTTTAGTTCTATTTAAGGGTGCACAGGCTTATGCTTCCCCACTTATTAGGATTTGGCTTATTCATTTAAAAATATAAAATGTAAATTGAAAATGTATTATTTTATTATTATTTTGTAGAATTATTTTATTATTTTGTTTGTTCGATCATTTACTGATGGTAAAGCACCTTGGTTGAAATTTATGTTGTTTCTAAATGTGTTTTATATAAATAATTTAATATTAAAATTAACCAAACTTGAGCAAAATGCACCAACACAACATAATAAATAAGTAAATAAATAGATAATACATTAGTAGAATAAATATTTTTTATTTATTTACATTTCTATATCAAGTATATCTAGCGAGACAGCTCGTCACTACAGTCAATAGCACCATCAAAAGTCAGTTCATAAAAATATGCAGGAAATGTAAAATATGAAGCAAGACCATTATTCCAGCTGCAATGCAAATATGAATCAAAATTATAAAATTGAAAAACAAATAAATTGTTAATAAATAGTAAAATAATAAAAATAAATAAATCACACTGGGTGAAGTCTCATACCAGACACCAGAAAAAAAAAAAAAAATCAAGGCCTTACACATGCTTACATATAGAAAGACTGTATGGCAGGACGAGAGCTTGTAAAAACAAAGTTGGGGTCTGGCAGCGGGTGGAGGCGAGGGGTCACGGGGAGCAGCTGCTTGGGCCGCGTGGGGGCAGGGCTGCTGGGCGCTCCGGGGCAAAGGGGGCTTGGCAGTCCTGCTGAGACTGGGGACAATGGGTGCTTGCAGGGATTCAGAAGGGAGAGACAATATGGATCAGATCCGTGCCAAAACTATACAGTCCTGCCATACATTAAGGGGGGGTATAAAAAAAAAAAAATAAATGTAGTCGCCACGATTGGAACTACAGCCCAGTGTGAAACAGAGAAACGTACAATTTCCTACTGTTGGCACGCAAGCGTGTCTGTATACAGCACACACTGAGACCATTAGTCACGAGAACCCCTTCAAGCACTGTAATGACTTTCAAAAGGACTGGATGTTAATTATAACAGGAACGCGGAATTGTGAAAACAATAGGGGTGAGCATTACTAAAGAGCTGCTCTTCGCTCAGTGTGACACGGGTCTCAAGCTGCCGACCCATTCATTTCCACGGAAACATGATGCTCGACGAGGACCGCGAGAGGTGGCCCGAGTACCAGGTCTGCTCCAGGTCTTTCTCATGAAAAGGGAAGAAAAATAGATGACACGCGTCTTTTAATGCCAAGAATGCCACAGGCTGCTGGGAAGTCAACAGGTACAAGCTGTTCCAGCCGCCATGTCTGTGCACACGACCTCGCTCCGGCCTGGTATTCACTCACTCGCACTTTCTAGCTGACACCTATTGAGCCCAGGCTACAGGAGGACTGCGCATCCGTGTAATCCAGGAGAGTGGCTGGGCATAATGTGGCATTAGAGCAGGCCGATGCTTTGGAGGGGTGTGGGGCTGGGTCGATGATGGAGGGAGGGCAGCCACTGACAGCTTTGGTCTGGAATACAGAGTGTGTGAGTGTGACGGCGAGAGCGCTGCCTTAATGCATTCAAAACGCCTCTGTGCCTCCGACAAGAAAAGCAAAGAAAAGAGCTTCAATGAATTGTTTATTGATCTAACAGGAGGAGAGACGGTGAGAGGGGAGACGGCGAGAGAGCGAGAAACAAAATAACATTTTGCGTGTCGCTATCAAAGCATCATTGGTCTCCGTAGGTCTGTATTGCAAACACACACACACACACACACAACACCCTGAATAAAAGATGCGGGAAAATACTCGATTTGATTCAACAGGTTTTTTTCTGGAGTGGAGGCTTTTTAAAGCGGGTATTACAATCACCAGCTGCATTTAAGAGCTTTAAACCAATGCTTTAAAGATAAAAGAAGATCCGACCTCAACCCGTAGAAAGGATTCCTTCTCGTTCCCGAGCCGTTACCTTTCCAGATTTCACACCCATAATAGTTACGGATAATTCACTCTGGTGTCGTGCAGCCGCATCCTCAACTGCGTTCTCGGATAGATTAATGCTACCAGATGTCACTGGAGAAGCCATATTAATTACCTCAAGATAATGTCATGGAACCATATGGTTTCTCCAGTGTCCATTTAGACAGAGAAAATGTCTTCATCACTCACAAACCACCATGGAAGAAATTGGCCCATCGACTTTGACAGGTGTTGGAGATGGATTTTCATAATTACAGAAGCTTTTGTCGCCAAACCTTGATATTAGAAAGGATTTGAGGACATTGTACGGTGTTGATGTTTTACTGAGATTTGCCTTTACCTCCTGTAGATATCAATGCATAGGCACATAATGATGGATTTCCCTAAGCACATGCATGGTTTTTACAACTACAGCTTCCCGTTTGTCTAGCTAGTTCGTCTAGTTAGCCAAGCCAGATGTTTAAATTCTGGATGGAGTTTACAAAGAAATACATTTGTAAACGTTTATTTGTTTACATTTATTAAGTTTAAAAAAAAAAAAAAAAAAGCAAAACTATACAGTAACTAAAAATAACACAGACAATGCCAGCCATTATTTACTGTATGCAACAGTGCAAAAAAGCAAGAACGTCAAATTAGAAGTACGCGCTTGCTTTAAAAAGCCTGTGCATTAGTGTCCATTTCTGCTGCTATCTGAATCGCTCTAGCCAGCCTGAGATATGAAGCGATGCGAGATCATAAACGCTGGTAGTGGAGGAGGTGGATTTATGAGTTTAGTCGGCCCCGTGTAAGGTCCACAAAAGACCCGCTCTCCCTTTAAGAGAGCAGAATTTACAGTGCGTGGTTGGCCCTCGCTTTGGATGAGGGTTGTTTACCAAGAAGACGACCACGCTCTCCTTTCCCCCCTATCCCACAAATCCGATTTAATCAGACAACCCTAGCAGTGCGGCTCCCAGTAAGAAAAAGGATAATTAGTAAACAGGCAGCCTCTCCGCTGCTTCATTGGCATTCGCGTGGGGTGAGTGTCGCATTTAAAATGCAGTCTGATGAAGTCTACAAAATCAAACCATTTGTTACTTCTATTGAGGAGGCTTCAGGCCACTGGCAATTAAATTGGAATTAGTGCAGGGAATGAGATACGGACGATTCATACCAAGGAGGAGAGAGTGTCTGGAGGATGTCTGGAGCTCTCTCAAGTTTACAGTGTTGATGAGTCCCATAATAACTAAAGCTCCGCCGCTCTTCAAAACCCACAACCGCACGGGCACAAAGATGAGGATTTGCGGCTCTTTTGCCCGTTTACATGCAGCACGAAAACCCATTTGCTGAGCAGATCCAGTCTTAAAGACAGACTGCCTGCACTGTCACTGTACGTCAGATTAATCCAGTCGCCGACAACCGTATTCACATGTTGCTGGGGGAAAAGACCACGGCCAAGAAACAAACACTGCACTAAGGCGTTTGTGTTTCGGTAGATTTCACTCAAACCTCTCATTGAATAATTGAGAACGAATGGATCTGAAAATCTTTCCAAACATTAAAAAAATTAAAAATGAAATTGACTATGCGGTTCACAATGCATCATTTATTTTGATATATTTTGAAAAAGGNAAAAAAAAAATGAAATTGACTATGCGGTTCATCATTTATTTTGATATATTTTGAAAAAGGTGTGGCATATTATCCAGTGCGCCTAATAATCCCATAAATACTGCACAAAAAAACCCCACAAATAAGAAAAACAGCCGAATTATGAAACGAATCTGCCTCCGAGAAGCACATGTGCTCATCACAGCTGCATGAAATAAAACAACAATCGATAGGCGGCCGTCAGCGCGTCAATACGCCAGCAAAGCGATTGGACTTCATTGCGTTAGTAATGCACGTAATTTACGGTCGGAGGCTGCGGTTAACAATGCTTTTTATCGACATAGGGCTCAGATGCAATTTCTGTTTGTGCATATGAGCTAGTGTCTCTACATCTGTGCTTTTGTACCAAAGATGGCCGTGGCGACGTCGAGCAGGCGAGAGTTATTTGGAATGAATAAAAGGGGAGAGAGATGCCATTTACTTTCCACAGTTGATTGGGCACAATGGAGATGAGGTTACCAGTGGGAGCCTGTGTGTGTGTGTGTGTGTGTGTGCTGGTTGAGGGCTGCGGAGATGGGAGATAAATGAACTGCAAATGAGAAGGAACAGCTCCTGCAGTACAGCTGGCTTCCGAATTGCTTGCTTGGCCGTGGCAACCGAGTGAGCCGTTGCCAAGGGTGTCAGCTCAGTGTCCCTCGTACACGGCACGTGAGAGTCGCCCAGTCTGCGCTTCGGCATAGTGGCCAGTAGGGGTCGTTCTGTGCTGCCAACTCACCATCCAAATCTGCCATGACTCGCATCCCAGATACATCTGCACATCTAATGCAGAGAAAGATGCGGGGATAAATATATCTACCACGAACCCGCTGAATTTTAATGACAGTGGCGGCGCCATTACTGCCTGACAACTAATTTGTAGGCTGGGTATTAGAGGCATGCAAATGATGAATGCGCTGAATAAAACTGGATGTTTACATGCTCCACATTTGAAAAGCAGGCGGTGTGGGGTTATTTGGAGTGAGTGAGAGGGGAAAGAACAGTGAGTTGGTTGCTGCCTGTGTGTGAGCTTTTCTCCCTCTGGGTGTATGTAGAAAGGGTCTATATGCAAAGCCATTACTGGGAAACACATCAGAAGGATGAAAATAAATTATACTGTTCCACCAAATGACAAACTGCCTCTATAAAGAAGATCTGAACCGGGAAGGTAATTCAAGGGTTGTTTGTTTCTCCTTGCTCAAAATGTTTGTTTACCGTCGTCAATTCCCTTTGATCCTATCTATTTTCGCTCATAATGGAACAACTGCTAATCTTTTAAGACGCTTTAACATGATTTATTTAATCAATGTCAGCGCTAAGACAAATTACTAATCTCTTCAACATAGATGTATCAGATAAACAAGCTTATGTGAACGTGAAATATGTGAGAGATCACATGATGTGCCGTGATTGGTGAAGGAAAAATTGCCCATGCCGTTGATGGAACTACACGTCCCATAATTCCCCCTAATTACCATTTTTTTGCACCGTTTCAAACCCGACTGGCTGGAAATCGAATGACAGTTTGACCACGGTTCAGTGCTCCGGGAAAAGCGGCTGCCATAAGCCGTGGGAGAAGGATTTACAGCGAGCTGTGGTCCGGCGTGAGGATGACACTATTTCACCGGTGAGATGTGTCAGGGTGCCGCACTGTCCTGCAGCTCGGCTCTTCCCAGCCCCCTTCATCCTGTCTGCAAATCTTCCTGCCTCCTGACATCTCACACCCTCCAGTGATCAAAGAGATGACAACAATACGGAGCGCTACACACTTTCCGCACACCTTTCCGTGTTCATGTGTCGACTTTAGTCTATGGCGTCTGTCAAGAGTTTGGACACACTTGGCCTCCAAACCTTTTGATCCTACAGCTTCCTTTTGAAAGCTTGACATGTACACTGGACTGGTATGAATTTAGAAAAATAAAAATAGAGTAATAAAATTACATATGTTTTCTAGAAATATTAATTATTAACCAAAGAATGATTATTATAAATGCAAATAAACAAGCAATGGCAGCATAGGTTCATGGTTATGGGTGATGTATAACTATGAACAAGCATCACAAACAATTACAGTTATTTATATTTAAATAAAATATACTATTGTCATGCAATATTTGGGCAAT
>SOMO01000037.1:553081-563470 GCA_028128575.1 Paedocypris carbunculus | reverse complement strand
GCGTGTGAGGGGGCATGATCCTCTTCTCAATAAAGAAAAGACCGAAAAAAGCTGAAGCACCAGTGTTAATCATATTTAAATGCATTTGGGGAAGCATGGCCAAATAACATGCATAGATAAAGGTATTACGTATAATAGGACTGGCAGGCCTCTCTCCAGCTTAATGTAGGCCTTTGTCAAGTTCTTAGATGAGGAGAGGAACAGGCCTGCAAAATCACCTTCCTTATGGCGCGTACAAGTTTGCTTTGTTACACTTCTTTTACAAGGTCCCATGTTTAAAATTCAGCATCGGGAAGGAATGCTCAGCCGAGCGGCCATGAAGACTCTCTGTGTCACAAGAGCGAGAGAATGGAAGGCAATCAACATGCTCCGTAAATTGCCGAGCGGTGGTGTTCCAGAGCGACACTGTCCATAAGCAAAACAGGCAGAATGAAACGAAAAATGATGTTGTGGCTAAAACATGTCAAGACAACGGCACGGCTTGTGAGCAGCAAGGTCATGAGGCGATCGCTGGCATTTTAGGAACTCGCGTAAACACGGTGTAATCGTCTGGATACAGAACAAACTGTATGAGAAGAAGCTTGCGGGGAAACAACATGTTCGAAAACAGTGAAGTATGCAAGAAGTAAACCTGATCATCTCAATTATTCCCTCCATCACTGGGACACGTCTTTTCAGGACAGCCTGACCCTGACCTTGAAGACAAACCTAAACCGCAAAGTCTTTGTGTGTGGGGAACACAAAAAAAAGACTTTATTTATAGATCAGCAGTGTCGATCAAGCGGCATCGGAGCAGAAGAAGGGCCTGGGGGAGAAGCTTCTGAAACAACTAATATAGAGGTCTGCCTCCGCTGCTTCAGCCCCCTTTTTAATTCCATTAAAAAGCCAATTGATTGGGCTTTGCTTTCGCAGAGTGCTGCAAATGCACAGCGTGCGCTTTCAGGTAGAAATCCTTGAAGGATTCTGATGGTTCTCTGAAAAAAGAAAAACGCCTGCAATGAAGATGTGCAAGCACACATTCGATAACTGGAAATGCTTCTAGGGAAGGATCATCAGGAACAATCCACTTTAAAATCGACACATACAAAAGAAAACGACAATTTCCTCGATCCCAAGACGACCAGAGCTTATAAAAAGGCCCATGTTGATTTGCTGGCATGTTTCATTCTGAATCTAATTAATTTTCACTTGATACTGGAGGAGATGCTTTCATCAGCCTGTCATTTATCCTGTGTGTTAACACCTGTTAATTCACCATTGCTCCAGTAATGAGCTTTGAGAAAGAAAGAAAGGCTCTGCAGGCCCAAACACTTTTCTGAAAAGCGCACAAACATATTTCACAGATGTGAAGCACTACTCGGAGTGATGGATTCGCACACTGCGGGTCGCAACCAATGAGATCCTGGCTGACCTCCAGTCCCGCCGCCTGATTATCATCAAAGTGTTTGTCATGGGACAAAAGTGCAGAGTGCCATCGAATGAGATCTTAAGGTGCTTTCTTATTATTCCAGACACATTCAAGCCAAGCAGCATCTCTCTTCTAGAACACAAGCACAGCTGGATTAAAACTCAGCTTCCTGCCATTCCCTTTCTTTTAAGATTGCATGTGGCCGTATACAGTGTCTTCCTGTATACGAGCAAACCCGTCACACGTTGGTTTATCGAGTGTGGCTCTTCTTGCTGTAGCTACTACAACGGCAATATCTCCAAAGAGCGTCTGGCCACAGACATCGTTCTGTGAATGCACAATGTGTCGCATCTGTGCGGCGCGGAAGAAGATTTCCCTAGAAAGAACTTTAGGACAAAGAGAGATTGAAACATGGAACCAAAAACAACAAATCAAATCTGCTGCTGCACATATATATATAGACGTATCTACCTTGGCTTGTCCAAATTTGTACATTGTAGTTTCAATTTCAAGGCACTCACACACACAAAAAAAACATGCATAGTAGACACACACACACAAATCTATGCACACATATACAAATATTTTCAAATAGGTGAGCACATATATTCTTTTATACACATATTTATATACACACATATCTATCCATCCACCCATATAAAACCCACCTCACTTTATTTATTTATATCTGTACAAAAACAAAATTGATTATATAGTAAAAAACAAATTATATTTTTTCATAATGTACTATGGATGTACTGTATATGCCTGCCGGCATATGCCAAAACTTAGCTAGCAATACTCAAGATATCCAGCAGGGGGAGCTGCATTTAAAGGCCACGATGACTTTGAAAGTTAAGACAGACCTCAGATGACCTTTCAATAATATACCATTGTTCACACTTCACTCCGTTATTTCTCTATAAATACTGGCACTTTACATTTGAGTAATTGCTACATTGCTGCCTTGGCAAAACGATAGGATTGCTGGCCAAAATAAGTTCAAACGCACTTTATTACACGGCGACGTGAAACAGGATTTACACAAACACAAGCAACATTTTTATGTGCCTTTGCTTCTAAATCATTTTTATGAGTTTGAGATTTAAGAGAAAAAAAATCTCCGCTGCAAATCTCACACACAAGATTTTGGAGCCTCTATCACGGTCATATATCTCACATAGACCTTGAGCCCTTCAAATGACAGCAAACACAGGATAAGACTCTTACACCTAAAACCCGACCAGCCTGTAGGTCTCACATACTTCAGAGGTGAGCCCAAATCTCCGGCGCTTTCAGGAAGAAAGGCAGACATAATGGAACGTACAGATCACACACCTAAACATCACACCTCCTGTGAGACCCGGAGCCTTTTGCTCCTCTCATTTATATGAGGAATGCACACCGCCGTCCGTTCCTGGCGATTTGGATCTTTGACAATCACACAGTAAGACACCGCAAACAAGACCTTTTGCCCAGACTACAACTCCAGAAGGTTTCAGGTGAATGTTTATCAGTGAAATCCCTAACCACCAGCTTATTAGGTGAAAAGACGCCACATTCCTGAGAAAAGAGAGGGAAAGGACCCCCTCCCTCCCTCCGCCCACCCCCACCCAACAGGGCCACTGGCCTTTCACCCTGCCTAGAGACCCACCCTGGGGTTAAAGTGTAATCCAGGGCGTATGACCACAAAGACCCCCGCCTAAAGGCCAAGGACTGTCAGATTTTCTGAATTACACCATCACTGACCGACCACACATCAAAGAAATGGTGTCCAAAAGACAGATTGCTTTAAAGTTCTGGGTGTATTTCAACCCAGATTTGGTAAAATATAAACTGATTGCAAAAATGTGATTTAAAAAGGAAAAAAAAAGGAAGTGTGAAATCGGTCGTTGATGAGAAATTAAATAAGATGAAAATAAATTAAAACTAGTACCGTTTACATTGTGGATTTACATAATTTTCTAATCTGGCTCCGTGTTGCTGCCAGCTCTGAAAAGATGTGCAGGCCTATCAAGTCATCTGATAAAATGTTTGAGAATCACAAAAAGAACAGAGATGCTTGCAATTTTGCATTTTCGCGAGCGTAACTTGTTGCGTTCCATTTCATGCTCTAGAAAAAAAACCCACGTAAATCTATTGAAGGGGGGGGGGGGGTGTTTAATTGACAAGCACATCCCCCTTTTTTCTCACGCGCCGAGAAAGACAGAAAAAGGTTTTGTGTGTCTGCCGTCGAGACGTTCACTGTACAAAAGAAAGCAGATTTGCAGATGAAATGACCCGGGACCCTTGGATCCATTCAAGGAATCTCAATGGCATAAAGTCCTACATAATCAATCAAACTCTTGGCCTGTGTCGGCAGTGAGACGACAGACTTTAAAAAGAAGCCAAACTACTAATGCCTGATGGAGAGGATTCAAACCTCACAGCTCTCCTCTATTTCACTCAAATACATGAGCTAATATCTCACTTGAACTCTCAAAAGAACTTTACATTTCTCACACATATTAACCAGCACGACTTTCCGAGCAGACACAGGGAAGCCCGTGTCTGGAAGAAGAACCACCAACAGCAAAAGATTAACTCGGACCAGTGCGCAGCCAGCCTTTATGACAGAGCAATCAATGGTGGAGTATTTGCTGAGATATCTTATCTAGCGTAGCATTTCATTTCTTCTGCTTTGTGTGACTTGAGCGAATGACCAGGTGTCATCTATCAAAACAATCATAGTCTCTGGAAACCTGCTATTAGCTGATAAGGACGAGCGTCGGTGGCGTAATGGTTCCCACCTGAACTCACAACTCCATTCCGACAGGATACACGCAAAAAAATGGAGCGAGTAACAGTGATGGTGAACTCAGAAATAACACCACTGTTCCACTGTTTATATTTATACATGCAGGATCAGCATCAGCAGCGAGGTTGAGCAATATCTGTGAAGTCTAAATAAAGTCTTTAAATGTGAGCTCTTACTGCAGAACTAACGTTGAACATTTCTTGAGCTTGTGAACACACACACATACACACGGACTCATACAAACACACATTCACACACGCAAACAATCATATGCGCACACACACAATCTTACAGACAATCATACACATGCGTGCACCCAAAGATGCAAACGTGCTTACACAAACACATACACAAGCATGAAAACATGCAATCACACACAAACAAGCGTTCAAAAGCATGCACGCATATGCTCATGTACAAACAAAAACACAATCATTCACAAATGTGAAAACAGAAAAGCAATACATTTCCATGCCAAAATCCAAACACACACACACACACACACACACACACACAACAGCAATTAAACTCCATTCAAAACAGAATCGACGAATCAATCCAATCAGCCGCAAGTGAACGTGATCAAAACGCTCATTCACGCTCCATTCTTACACACAGGTAACGTACTGGTTAAATTGGTCTAAAGGAGACGATTTCTCCCGGCAACACGACCTGATCTTTCCATTGTTCACAGTGAAAGGTCGGAAACGTTTGCGCTAATCCAAGACCCCACAACTGAAGACAGAAGAACAGGGAACAAGCAGCGGCAAATCTACCATTGCTAATGGAGAAGTATTTGCACTGTAAATTAAAGAGCGCACTTTTTATGCTTGGTACGGATCACTTTCGGCATGTCTGCAAACAGCTCAAATCTAATTACAGGGTTTAGGGGGGTTGGATTTACTCAAAAAGCGGATGGAACAAAAGCAGACTGGGCCATTGTGGAGCGGTTGTGTCTCCAGTGAATCCTCGTCTATTCAGGCCACTTGTGGGACGGGGTTAATCCATTACAGGGATACTTCAAGGTGGGAAACTTACAAAGGCTCTGTGTACTTTTTGTATATACGGTTGAGATTTTCCTGTACACCCACCGCCTTTTCATATATTCCACCCCCCTTGCCATTTAATTACCTATGGTTATTAGCGTCGAGACACAATTCTTTGGGATCTGAGAGGGATAATGCTTGTTCAGCACAGGATGAGTCTCATTGTAGTGGACTGGTCCTTCCCATCTCTGGTGGGTTAGGCGGACGAGGCTCGGAGATCCTGCTGGCTTCTTTTACAGCACGTGAATTGCTGGACCAACAGGAGTCCGTAATCTCCCCACAAAACTTTTATTTTCTTTAAGACGTCGCTGCTGTCTCTCCACACAATGCGGATCAAAGCCTCTCGCAGGGATTCTTCTCCAACCCCATGGCAGACGGATTTAGACATCACTATTTGCTGTCAAATCTGCACCGATAAACAATGTGAGCTGCAGCCATCATGCGGAGATGATCAAAAAACCCGCCAGATTTGTCCACTGTACCAACCGAGCTGGGCTGGTGACCCCTGATGCAGCTTGCCACTGTGGTTGGTCTCCAGGGCTTGTTTCGCAAAGGACCACCGGCCAGCATTCCCAAGCGAAACCATGGAACCCACGGCAGAGTCACTGGATGAAAGTGGAATTCATTGTGGGAATTTACACTTTACCTAATGGCTAAACATTCCTGCCAAGTGATGATTACTTCTGGGTGTTGGCTGCACGTCTGTGCACGGCATCTATCAGCCAACGGAGCATCTCACCCAGCGGAAAACTCATTTAGATCTTATCTAAAGGGGGGAAAAAAATGAGTCTTGGAAATAACAGAGTCTGCAGCGATCTGCACTTGATTTAATTTGGCCACTGATCTACAGTCCAAGCGTTTGCTCCTGCTGCAGCGAAATAAACACAAATAAAAGCCTGATAACCCAGCAGAGAAGCACATTTTTGGAAGGATTTCTGCGTCTAACGAGGCCTAAGCCGTCACCCCGGCTTGCCCTGTGAAATCCAGAATTCAGATAATCATTTTCAGACCTTTCATTTAATCTCCGGGTCTTCTGAATGAAAAGGCTAAATTCACGTGGAGGTCAAATGATTTGGCTTTAAAAGTCTGGTCCGCATCAGCTGCTTTTTTCACTGCGGGCTACCAACAGGCACCGTGCGTGTATGGCCTTTAAAAATTACAATTCCATGGTTCCACGTCTTGAGTGAGTAACAAACAAATAATTCACATTTGGGATATCGCCACCCCAATGGGACTTGAATGGGAAATGACGGCCTGCGTTAGGGATAATGAAGGCCTACAGTAAGCAAGCTGAGTGCAGGCGGTCAGTGGGGCTCGGACAGATGGGTGCGCTGCTTGAGAGCGGGACAGCTTGCTCCGTAATGGATGCAGAATGAGATATGGGGATAGAGTCTGGCACGGCTAACAGTCATTTAATCAGCCGCAGCTGACCGGCACATGGACACCATTTCTGATGCCATGTCGTCTCGAACGAACCCAACTACATCAGCTTTTACCTTCACACAGTTACAGCCTGCAATCAATGTTCATCCCTTTTCTTTCCACAAAATAGTGCTTAAACATCCAATAATCGCTCGTTCTTTCTGTTTGGATCTGTCTGTCAGCCTTTCTGTCCCGTCCTGTCCAGCTTGACTGTTGGGCCGGTTGGCCTGTCTTTTCTGTCTGTCTTCCTGTCCGTCTACTCATCCCTCTGTCAGTCTATCGGTCAATCTGTGTGCATGCTATTTTGTCCATCCATCTTTCCATTTCAGTCCATCCATCCATCTGTCTCACTACTACTGCCATACAATTTTTTTATTTCAAATTATTTTAACAAATTGAATAAAACTGCACTTTTTCGTTCTAAATCAATGGCTGTTCCTACCACTTGAAAAACTTCTGTCACATACGAGAAATGTTCACAACTACCATATTGTCCTCTGTGGTAAAATAATGGTCAGGCAAAGATATTTGGTTCCCCTTTTAAAACAGACACGGCATTCGCGTCATTCTAAACCCAGTGGCAAACAAGATTGCCTTTGTGAAAATCAGAAAGGGAGTCAAATCAGCCTTTCTTCTCATGAATTGGCTTGTACAACTTTAATGGTCACTGACAGGTTAATTACATCACAATTAACTAAATGCCTAACAGCCGCTGCACTAGTAGTGTTATGATTGGGTTAATGGAGGGGTTTGACATGACCTGTGTTTACCGGTGCCACAGGCCTCATTTGTGAGTGTGACAAGCTTGTGGAGAGGCTAAAAAGTGGAAGCCTTCGGGGAAAATATTTAGCAATGGATTCAGAGAAGAGAAAAGCGTAGGGCCACCCGATCTCTCTTCTTATCCTCGCTGTGCCAAAACACAGTCGTGCCGCTTTATTCCTTTCGCTCGCTTTGTCAAATCTATTTCGGGCTTCAGAAAAGAAAGTGTTTACTCTGTGGCCTGGTTCACCGGAGTCACGCCGTGTTCCCACCGAGCAAATCCGCTGTTCCCTTTCCAAAATGGTTTGCATATTTTCCCTGAAACCCAACACTTAAAAAGAACGGGAGAGAATCAAGTGAGCCGCTGCTATTATAGCTGGATTTACATGCAGTCAGCTGCTGGTCTGATTTAAAGATGGCCGTGTGAAAACTACACCGGCAATCTCTTCTGCCACCACTTCTGTGAACGATAAGCTAATAATGGGTGTGACGTTTCCAAAAGGAACGCAGAGGAAGCCAATCAGGGACTTGTGGAAGTGTGACGGATTCAACGATAGAGATCTGATTGAGGAGACCCCGGAGCTTCATGGTCAGTTTTCTCATAATAGTTTTGTCAAAACACAGGTTTTCAGCACTTTCCCTTTGGTTCAAATCTCCAGTCACAGTGGATAAAAGCACTGCTGTGTGCAGTAAATCGCTTCTGGCATTCAATTAATGCACAAAAAGGCTGCTTTTTGCATTTATGAGTCGGCATATATAACCAATTTAAACAAAATATCCAAACTGTAGTCTATTGAGAACTGATCTGAGATCGGAAGTCACCGGAGATCGGGATGCCCTTTATGGCTGGTCAGTGCTCCAGCATCGCTGTGGCTTTGCGTCAACAACAGCACATGATGTTTTTCTCACAGAGCTCTGGCTCTCAACATGACCAAACATTTCTGCAACTCCACGAACAACACCAACGGTCTCATAGTCCCTGACGTCAAAGACTGCGAACACCTTGCCAAGAAATGCAACCGACTGGATCAGAGTCTTTGGCACTGTAAAGTTCAGAATATCATGACCTGATTTGATGCTTCCAAATAACTTATCTCTGTTTGGTTGTAGTGAGTACAATCAGCAGGGAAATGTCCAGAAAAATATTAACTTGATTGAAAATGATCAGTCTGTAATATGACAAATGGTTTACGCACTTCAAGCAAATGTTACTGCTATAGTTTTAAATTAAACTAATTAAAAGTTTTCACAAGTGTCACAAGGATTTTAAATACTATTAGTGGTATTTCTTCCTTTAAACGTTAATACGTAATTTTAGAGCGCAAATTTTGCAAGTAAATTCTTTCACTGTACAACTGTAATATTCTAGAAAATCACAGACATCAAGAGAACAGAATACATTATTTCTCAATTTCCTCCTCAGCATCATCATCATGATTGTTGGATAAACCAATGTAATTATAAATTCACAGAAGTTATGGATTTCTCGTGAAATCCTTTAAAATCCAGATTTTCTTTTCTTTTTTGTGATTGCAATATCTTGTATAGCAATAAATAGGAGACATGATTGTCCAACACCTAATTCAACAATATTTTTATACTGTGCTATTTAGTATAATACTGTGAATACTATACTATATTTGATACTATATTTTATCCTCACAGTCAAATCCACAACCTTCAGGGACCGAAATGTTGACATCAAAACTGATAAATTCCTCCATCTTATCAGCATCTTATCAGTCAGTTGTGTTACTACTGTGCAATCTAATCCTCCAGCCATCTGAATTTTCCATGAATAGTTTTGTTTTGCTGCTCATGCGTGAGGATGCCAAATCAGTGGAGGTTCAGCAGATAGTGTTACAGGAAATGCACTTCAGCCTCATCCTTTGCCAGCCAAGTTGCCTATTTGAAAACCGAGACCTGGATGTTTATAACGACAAGAAAACTTTGGCCATCGTAAACACCGCCGACACGCCAGCAGTGGTTAACTATTTATAAGAGGACGCAACAGCAAGTTACACATCCACTAGGGCAGAAAGGAGGTCACAGAGGCAGCCCAGTGTTGGTTAAGTAACATGTTTAGTAACATAAACATGAGAGAACGGCACAGCAAAGTCAGACTTGGCTTTCGACACGGGGCTTTTTGCTCAGATCTGGTTAACTGCAAGTGATAAGGTGAAAAGTAAACACTTTAAACATTTGCCAGGGGAAAAAAACGGCAAAAACATTAGGACATAGTAAACAAATACGTCAATGTGTCATGGCTAGACATTGTTTTTAAATCCTAGTTATAAAACCCCCTCGCACCCACATCAGATCCATGTAGACTTCTCAGCCGAAGCATATGGGTGAGCATATTGAGACACTATAGGGAGAAAAAAAAAGAAAGCGGCTGTGTTCTTGCACATGTAAAATATAAGCCTGGAAGCCACAGTGGAAGCGGGCATTACTGCTGTTCAGGTCCCTGGCAGGAAGACAAGACTCGCTGCCCACTTTTCCCTTTTTTTTTCCCTCACTCCAGACTCGAATTCTATATTTAGCCTGGCTTTTCCACTACTATGCTTTTCTCTGATCGTTAGCCCTGTTTAACCCCGATTTACAACAGGCCCCATATTGGTCAAAGCTTTCGGGAGGCCCGGTCAGCAGGGGCATGACATGCTTTTTACGCATGTCCATCACAAAACACACAGAGCAGCAGACTAGTTATTGAAGCAGGAAATTTCCGGACTGGATATTATGAAGATGGATGACATTCCTTGTATAGTGTAAAACTATTTACCGTACATGCAATTTGTCAGAACAACTTCAGCTTTTAAAGTTTAGTGAAATATTTATAGCCGAGGTGGCTAACTAGATTTTAACTGATTTTGTTAAGCAATTGAAGGTTCAACAAATGCATTCTACTTTCAGCTGTGAAATAGGTTGCAGAACAATTTTACATTTACACAATATAA
>SOMO01000037.1:533153-544532 GCA_028128575.1 Paedocypris carbunculus | reverse complement strand
AAAAAAAAAAAAAAAAAACCTAAAATAACGTCTAAACCAATTTTCCACAAAGTCTGCCAGTGTGGTAAATCTTGTGGTAGGGTTGCAGTTGTTTTTGAACTAGTTTAAACCCAAGGTGACCTCAAGTGACCCCAAACCAGGCTTGGCTGGTACATGCAGGTGAGCTCTGCACAACAAACAGGATTTCACAAGGTATTTGTGTAAATGAAAGATCAGATCTCGATTGGATCAGGCAGCTTGCATGCGTGGCAGCGTTTCATCCCGACGTAAAGATTTACTGTGACTATAAAACAAGTAGAAACAGAGACAAACAAATCATTCATCACACGAAGAGGAAAACAAAGGCCACTCTTTATCCCACATCACAGATTGATTCCTTATATTTTGTCATTGAAATCAGTTTCACTTTAAACCCCCCACATTTTTCCCTCCAGTGAGCATCAAGTGACATTTCAATTCACAGCTGTCCGTCTATTCCAAAGGCAACATGCAGGAGCCATACGTGTTCCCCTCGCATAGTCGAGCCTCTGTGATTCTGCCACAAATATCAGACTGCTCATTGTGTTCGCTCACATTGGGTGTTTGTGTGCGTTTTCGGTGGCGCTCTCATTTCCAGCAGAACAAATTAATCTGTGCCCTTCCAGCAACGCTCCCCCTTTTGACAGAGGCTGCTCAGAGGGGAGAAATGATGAAGCAAATCCAAAATTCAATCGCCTGTGTTCTGTTTTAGAAGGCACACGGTGTACTGTACAGCCCATAAAACTCCCAAACAGCCTCCAGACGCTGCTGCAATCACCCTCCATCAAAACACTTTGTCTCGCATACAAAAATAAGACCCGGCATTGAGCTGAATACCAAATCAGCCCATTAGAGCACAGGGGCACTTGCTACTTAGCAACCAAAGGGATTTAAAGCTGCAATACCCAACAACAAAGGACTAAGATCAGGATCTTTTACAGGGTATTAGAGCTGGTGTGAGCTTATTCCATGTTTTAATCGAAAAATGTTAACAAGATGATGACTGAAATGAAAAGAGGCAGAGGAATGAAACTAATTCCAAACACACACACTTGAATTTAACAGCACAAGGCGGAAAAAATGCGTTATGCTATTTTCTTTTCTCCCCCCATCCGTGGAATGAAATCTTTTCTAAACGAGACCTGAGCCAGCTTTTGAAAAAATAAACCTGTAGATTTTGGTAAAAAAAAATCTAAAATAAATAATAATAAAAAAAGCGAAAAACAAAAAAACAACAAGCTAAGAGGAACGAAATTAAAAAAAAAAAAATCTAGTCTCAAGTATTCTGAACTATCCTGAACTAGTAGTGAAAATAAAAATCTGTGTATTTTGGTGAAATCTCTCAAAAATACAAGATCTAATTATAAATGTAAAAAAAAAAAAAAAACATCACAAGTGTATTACCATTATGTCCATACATCAGATTTGTTTACATTTTTCAAAACAATGTGTTTACTTTTGTTATTCATACTTCAATTATCCAGGGTCCAACTGAAGCACATCGTATCTTATCCATTACCAAACCCATCTAACGACTGTAAAAAGCCAATTGACTCCAGGCATGTTTTGATTGGATGTAAACGTGCCAAACAATTACAGGGCCATTACCCCTGTCCATGAGAATTTTTTCTGGGTCTCATAACAGAAGAGTTATACGGCATGTAACTCAAAAGCTGTTTTAAATGGGGATTTAATGTACATCAACAGGTCAGGGAAAGTATTATAGGTTTAAACCACCAGAGAGAACTTGGGGCAAGCAGCCAAACAGAAGCTCAGGCCATTTATCCACGCGAGCCGTCATCCCTCGACTCTTGTAGGGAGAGGGGGGAGTGGGGGGTTATATCAGCTGCTGTAAAGAATTTACATGAGCGCACTGTGCAGCGGGGCATTCTTCCTATATTTTCCCGTCAACACTTTATTTAGAGCTCTTTCTTCTATCCAACTCCTCCTCCTGTCCCATTTGCAAGCTCTCTATTTTGGAATATGTGGCTTGGAAAGCAGTCAAGTTTCATTAATTTCTAGTTTGAGTACAGTATGTTCCTGGACTCACATCTGCGAGCGATCATAAACGCTCTGGAATGTTGGCAGAACATCCAGACCTGCCGGCAGCTGATGATGTCATCAGTGTGAGGGAAGAGCTGGCAGGACTCCAGGCTGTGGGAGCCCAGAGAGCTCGGAGAGTGATGCCTGCTCTCCCTTCGCACTTTACATTTCTTCATGTCTCTGTGAGGCTGTGTCCACCAGTGATTTTCACCTGGAAGGATGTGAACCTAAAACTCGTTTCAAATAGCGGTGGTTATGCTACTTCTATTTTGAACTTGACAAGTCAATCTAGGAGTCTATCCAGAGAAACGGCCTCTTTGGAAACACCGTGTCAACACATTTGGCTGAGGAAGTGAACCAGGAAACCAATGTGAAACAGCTTGAAAAAAACGGTCCAACATAATGCAGATAATAGCGCAGCAACAATGGGAAGTGAAGAATGGCCTCTGGGGCAAGTAACATAAGCCATAATTGAAACGGCTAATTCTCTGTCATTCACAGAATTAAAAGGTTCACGTGGTTTTCAAGTCAACCAGACACTAAACAACTATTTTAGATTTACATTCATACTGTAAAATAAAAAAATATAATTATTTTATGTATTGTGTTTTTATTATTATTTTTTTTTATGGTAGGCCGAGAGTCTAATCTTGTGATAAAAAATATTTTCAAAGTCTGCTTTTTAGTTTATAATTTCCAATTAATGTAAAACAATTATAATCACATTTGTACATGTTTTCAAAATCCATATTCATATTACTTAAGTGTATTTAATTATAAATAACATTAATTAATATTATTTCCATTATTATTAATATTAGTATTATTATCATCATCATTTAATGCATAATTATTTAATGAATGCCCTCATGTGATCAAGTTTAGAAAACTCAACATTTTGTTGAGATTAAAACAACTTTTTTGTCCCAAGTAACTTTTCATTCTTCCATCCATCCATCCATCCGTCCATCCATTCGTTCATCCATGCCACTGTTGTAACAGTGTACAAGGGGTCTTGCTGTGTCAGCCCTGCCTCAGTCTACCGAGCTAATGAAGTCAAGCGAGGACCACCGACTGAACTCTCTGGAGAAAAACCCAGAGACTTAATCAGCCTAGGCCAGGTACTTCAGCTCGCTAATGAGAGCATTCGAACAGCACCACATGTCCATGTATGATGCATGCAAGAAGTTAACTTACTATGCCCAAACTGGCAGGTAGAGAGTCTCTCCCTATATACCCTTCACTTCACTGGGGATTTCAAGCCACCACCAGGAGTTATAGCTACAGATTAACAATATTTAAAAGTCTAATATGCATACAATTCACCAAACACCCTATGTTGGATCGTAATCCCATCGTAAAGCTTTGCTGTGCCTTTCAAAAATGGATCAAAATATGTCCCTTGGCTAGCAAACCCAGACCACGCTCTGCACTCTTTGAAGTCACAAGGGAAGCTCGCATAACACTAATAGCCTAGTCGTGCTCCAAATGGCTGAGTCACTTTTTTTTCCCTCCCTTTCTAGCCTTAGTGCTTCACTGCCTCGCTACCCAGCGGCTTCCAGACCACGTTGACCTTAAACCTGAGAGTGAGAGGGAAAGGGAAAAAACAGTTTTCCATTATTAGCCTTTTTTCTGCTCAAGACGTAGAGCTTCACATGAACAGTATAAAGCAATGTAGACAGTACAATGCAGTACTGATGCTTAAGTACCGTTCCGTGAAAAATACAAAATCACAGAAGGAGAGAAAAAAAAAGAAAAAAAAAAAAAAAAAAAACTGGCTCAAGCTTGACTGTACATACTGTACCCTGGGCCGTGGCGGGCTGCCCAGACTGGCGCCCTGCCAGGTCGACAATAAAACAAACAGTGACGTGTGCACTAGCCCAGAGAAAAGGAGGTGGGTGTGCACGACTGAAACGGTACACCACCATACACGCGACATATCTAATACCGTTCATCTCCACCATCGGGTGGATGTGAGGCGCACGAGGAGGAGGAGGAGGAGGACGGCACAACCACTTTCTTGGTGTCACCTTTGCAAGAACTGATAAAAATCAAACCGCTCGAAACAGGAAGGATAAAAACAGAAAGTTTGCACTGGAAGAACAAAGACGACAACAAAGAGAAACAAAATTCAAAGAGCCGCGCCGTGTCTCAGCTTCGCCACCACTGTCTGTGTCTATAAAAGTGTTTCCATTGAAAAGCTTGAGCATTACACAAGAGTCGAGCTCTCATGAGCCAGCCTGCTACAAATAAAAACCAGGTTAACGCTGTGTGTCAAGCACAGAGCAGATGAACGTTAAAACTGTTTTGTTCTGTTTTCTGTTTGACTTCTGTTTTGATGCTCTAAAAATAAGCCGCCATGCGACGCGCGCTTATTCTGGCTGCTCAGGGAGGATGTCTAGAGTCGCTTCCTCTGCTAGACATCTTAAGACTTCAGGACTGGAGCTTCCATTTCAATTGTGATTAGGCCCACATCTTCTGATGAAAAATGCTAACACATTTATTTACACATGTATCTGTCTGTTTGTAAACAAGTGTATAAATACATACATGAGCACTTTCACACTTGTTTGTATCTATACTGTATATATTTGTCAATCCATCTAAATTTTGTAACGTGTTAAATGGTGTAGTTATACTTTTCTTTAAAATTTCTTTTTAAAATTATTATTAATATTATTTCTATCAGCATTTCAAAAAAATACCTATTTGTGCCATCATCTATTAAATCCAAGTCTATTAAACAACATTTTGTTGAGAATATATAGAACTATATTTCAAGCTAACAAGCCATTTAGAGTCCATTCATCTGTAAAAAGTACCTTTACAAACGGCGTACAGTTATATTATACTGGCTGGAAAATGTATTTTAGGAGTGGTTATTATTGGTATTAAAGACCCTGTAGCACTGATAAAGTACAAACTATAGATCCCACAATGCAGTGCTTTAACTTCCTTGTAGAATTTTTAAATGGGTCATTTGTAACATTTAAGGAAACATTATTTTTTAGTTTTGAGCACAATTGTGTCTTTCTAAATTTTAGCAATATTTCAAATTGTACAAAATGTTAACAGCTTAAAATATTTCCATTTTATTTAAAATTTAAATTTATTTATTTAAAAAAAATATTCCTGTCTGTTTTTATCCATGTTTATGTTAACAAAAATGTTAGTTTTAGTGTGCTGTATAAATGTGTATCCAGTACGGAGCTATATTTTGGGGCGCCGTTGAATTGAGTTTGACACCCCTGGTTTAATCTCTAAACTCTTTTTATGAGTGACAAGACATGTTTTCATCCCAAATCAAGGTACATTTTTGCAAAAATTAGCATGTTGTAAAAAAACAAAACAAAAATCCTTTAATTCATTTCCTGAGCTGCTGGTCTATTTCTGGGCCTGAAGATGAGGTTCCACCTTAAGCGGTGAAAAAAACAACGATTTCATCAATTTCGATTTCGACACAAATAAGATCAATGCTATCGTATTAAGACAGCACTAGAACGTCAGCAAAAATCACATGCGGAAAGTGCCAAAGAGTGGTAGTTAGTGGTTCAAGCCATCTAATCTGAACAGGCTGAAGAGGAATGCCCTACAAATGCAGCGGACGCCACAGACGCATCAAGAGGTGCTCAGTCTTTCTGTTCGCAAAGTCACGGAGCAAGCCAGTGGCTTTACAAAGGTCTTTTTGAAGCCTTCTCTAGCCCGTGCTCTCATGCAACCCTGCTTCTGAGCACAGGATTATCCGCAGTCATATTATTCAAACCGCAGAAGCCAGTCTCTCCCATAAGGATTTCTGGATTACTATAATGACATGGAGCATACTTTCGCAGGGGTGCAGGCTTCTCTATGGGTCAGTGAGGAATACCAAACAGAGGCATTCACTGGAGGTCAGTCTCGCTCCCCTTTGTCTCATCACAGAACAGCCTGCATAAATGTCACCGTGCCGCACATGCTCCGTGGGCTACCATTATGAGTACACATGCACTACAATATCTCCACAGAGTCTGTTATTGAACACGCATCTTGGGATTTCAACAGCCTCTAAAATAAACATTAGATATTTCCTTAGACCAGCGTCTGCCATGCTGAGTTGTGCATGAATTGAAGCGAGTAACGCAGCGTGAGGCGTCACTCATCTCTACACTCTACGTGGTTTTAAACATCCCTGTTTAAAGTCAATCTCATCGCGCTATATGAAGATATTGACAACAAAATATTGCTTTTTGCTCAGATAGAGTAGGGTAGGTTTGCGCAGGCAATCTGAGAAGCTTTAATCTAATCTAAAACTCTAATTACTGTGGAATCAATTACTTTAGCATAGCGCTCATGATCAAACTGGAAACGCTCTATAGGGAACCAAATATATTCAATAAAAACACATACAGGTGCAGACATATATTCTTTATGCACCATCAGTTAGCTTCATTATTTTTAATCGAACAAATATCATAAATCACTCGTCTACAATGGGAGTGAAAGCCCATCTAGTTTCATTCATTTAATTCATTTTTAACCCACAGTTTCGTTTGAAATCTCACAATTCAAATTCAAATGTGAAAAAGTTAAAGTTGGATTAAAAAAAAAAAAAAAAATAAAACTTTTTTTTTTTATTATTTCACCATTGAAGCCATTCAAAGCCTTTCGGTTACCTGAGTGTGATAACAAGTGCATCCTCAGCCGCAGACTATCGAGGAAACGCTTGCCGCAAAGCTCGCATCCATAGGTTTTCATTCCACTGTGCAGTTTCCTGTGGGTAGAAAAAGACAAATAGCATTTTATATGAAGTGTATTCAAATGTTTATCGCACACTGTAAGAAAATAAAAAGTCAAACCTAAGCTCACACACACATCAATTTATCCCATAATTTAGATTATTATAAGCACACTCAGGCTCTCCGTTGTGAAATCCCCTATTAGAAGAAAAAAAAATAAATCAATGACATGTTTCAAAGTCCCATTGTTCATTCATTCAGGACCTAGAGAAGAGATGAAGGGGTCTTTTATTGGCCCAGTAACGTATAGATGGCCATGACCCCCGATAAGAACAGCCTTTCTGCGCTCAGCTCAAACAACAGGTCAACTTTTCATGCAACTGAAAGTAAAACATTTGCGCTTTTGATTGCATCTAACATTCAAGGGAACGTCGAGCAAACAAAGCTGAAGATAATGTTCAATTTTGTCAACCATTTGCACCAATACAACATAAAACAAAAACAGTAGATTGCCAGTTTTGTAAAATCCAAGTGGATTTCAATTAACCAGGGAAGGTTTGTGTGTATTTTCTCAGGATTGACAAAAGACAGAGAACGTATGGATTTTCTTCAACTACACTAATCCTTACACTCGTCACACTGCACTAATGCAATTCATCAGAAACACTCAGGATGTGATGTCACAGCCACCCTGAATATACAAAACAGCAGGCAACTGCTTTTATGGTTTGCATTTCAGCAACAGGCTGTTTAAAGAAGAAAAAAAGAATCGTGTAAAAATTCTGCGAGAACACTAAGGGATGAACAATTTTCTTCTGTTTTTATTAGCATGCTTGCAGCATTCTGTAATTGTTTCCAGAGTTAATTAGCTTATTGTTTGCACCCTAGTGCCAAATATATACAACTTGCGTGCAAAAAAAAAAAAAAAAAAATTAAAACACGCTCCAGTCAGTTCAACAAGTATAAATGCAAACTCACGTTAGCACGAGCCGCTCAACAGAGCGTATTCTCAATGTTGAGTTAATTAAAAACAGGCTAACAAAAAGCATTTCAATAAAACAAATACTTAAATAAAAGTTCACAGAATCTGCATTCTGCCTTGAACCGTAACAATTCAAGCTTTCCTTCTCTGCTTTTTAATGCTATAAAAAGGACAAATGTAGAAGTGTTCCAAAGCTTCTGTAGTTTCAAGTGATTGTTTCTCTGCACCTTTTCTGTGATAGAAATGAATCTAAACCCATTCTGAAGTATTTCAGACAGAACGTTGAGGTGCTGTTCTGAGAAAACCACTAATGCATCGCATAGATGGGAATTGTGTGGAGAGCCTATAAACAAAAGACAAAAAAAAAATAAAGCACAAAAGCCCTTTGGCAAGCGACGAGTAATTAAAAAGGCCGGTAAACGCCTTCCAGGATAGAGGCCTGACTGGCCACTTCAAATGATGGGCGGGCGAGTGAGGGGGAGCAGGAAAAGCCAGCGCACCTTTGGGATCTGGGCTAATACTCCACAATACACCGATAGTGTAGAGAGAAAGCTCAAAGGCCTTTGTGTCTACTCAATCTAGCCATTGTCCGTCTCTCGAGGTCTGAGGAGCGAGCTTCCTCTGATTAGACACTGCCAGAGAGCGGATACAGTCAGCCTGACCCGCAGAGTCCCGAGGGAGGTCCGAGAACTGGCAAAAGAGGGAGCCACTTTCCATCCATGTGGAAATTGCAAGGGAGGATTTCGGGAAGGGAGATCTAGGGAAGCTCTGATCTGGAATGATGGGAAGACCATAAAAAGCTGCATCGTTGAGAAATACATACTGGTTTATAGGTTATTAGAAAGCATATGCAATTTTAGATATGTACGAAGACAGGGCTTGAATGAGCTTTGATGCTAATGGGCCATTAACGAGTGGTCACATTATTTGCAAAAGTTAATTTAACAAAAGTGTCTGTGTGTAAAGGGTGTGTGTGTGTTAGTGCATGCATAATCATAAGAATTGTCTGTACCACATCCAAGACTGTGGCTTAATTTCTTTCTCCATTGGTTTACAACTAGGAAATAAATAAAGATCAGGGTGGGAAAATGAAAATGGCAGATGATGCAGTTGTTGATCTCATCTGTGCGTGTGTGTGCGTGCGTGTGTGTGTGGGGGGATATCAAAATAATGTTGTCTCTTGGTTTTTATTTTCTGCCCACCACACAACTTCAGGACCTTTTAATTTCTGTCCTTAAAAAGATCTGCAAAACAAAAGACACTTCAAAGTTCTAGCATTCTATGGATTTCTGTTTAAAAGCTTGTTTACACTGGTTTCAGACTGCTAATGTATTCTCCTTTTTAACACAGCGCCAAATTGAAAGATTCTCATCACGAAACGCCAATTTCAGCAAAGTTCTGCATCATCTGATAAATCAGCAATTATAGAGAAATCATCTCGATTGCGATCAGCGACCGATCAATCACAACTCCCCGTGATTATGTGTACCAGAATTCCAATTTCCCGCATCCATTAATACCTAAAAAGAGCTGAAAACCCAAATCTTCAGCACGCTCTCTTTGCCAAGGCCAGACAAGTATTTGTTCAATAGTCACACACAAGTTTAACGTTGAATCAGTGTTGCATAAAACCAGAGGGAGGTAATTATTTAAATCTGTGCTTGGTTTTTACAGGAGGTCAGGCCGAGAGAATGAACCCGGCTGTGACGTGCGTAAAGCTGCTTCCAGCATGGGCCGCAGCAAAGGCAAAGTCACCTGCCCTGGCAATTACTTCAACTTCTATTTTCTGGTCAAGCAGAAGTAAACCCTCTGTAGATTTTATGAGACATATATGCCCCTCACACACACACACACACACACCTCTTATGTGTGAACTATGGCAGTTCCTTTCCCTCCAGGCCTCCGCAAGCAGCTGTGCTCTTGAATTGCCACAGAAACTGTAGATGGTGTGTGTGTGTGTGTGTGTGTGTGTGTGTGTGTGTGTGTGTAAAAGCTACGCTGACTGGGAGGGGGTCCCGCTCTGAAACAGACTGACTGTAGTCATTAAGGAAGCAGGCATAAAACTCTCAAGCCATTTACTCAGTTAATAAGCGACTTTGTCTAACAGTCAGTTTTGACAACGGCAATAAATTTGAAATTTATGTCAACAAAACATATGCTGAACACCTCATTTCAATGCCGGAGTGGCACACTGGCTCATAAATCAGCCTCGTGTTTGAAACCAGAGTAGATTATGGGCCTGTGTTATTGAGCTGTTAGAGCCCACCCCATATAAATCTGAACTTTCTCACTCTGGAGCAGACCCCAGGCCGTACATCATAGTTAAGACTTTCCCCTCACACTGCCCCCCAGCAGCAAGAGATGGGATGTGCATGACTGAAAACCAACGTTGTCAATTCCGCCATCAGGTAATTAGCGTGTGAGGTCCACAGGTTAAGGTTTTACCTGGCCGAGATGAGCGAGTGCTTTTCTTACATGCTTCTCTCTCGCCAGTCAGTCTTCTCAGCAGCTCCACAATAAACACCTTTTACTGAGAATGAATTCTGTTTGAAGAGAATGTGCACAGCAGCACTTTTCCTATTAATGAATTAAAATACACTTTTCAGAAAAACTCACACCTTTCAGTCCAGAACCACAGGACGCTTGAGTTCAGAGTAAAAATAAAAGTTGTAAAAAGTGAAAGTGAACTTTAAAAACAGACCATTTAATTGGTGCTCAGTGATTCTCAGTCAGTCAGATAAGTTTTAGTCTTAGATCATAATAAAGATTCCAATCACAATCCAATATAACGACCAGTTTTTCCAATTTATAATGATGATATGTTGCTAAAATTTGGAATTGGATCTGTGAAACTCGACATTGACCCGTAAAAAAAAAAAATTCTCCAATAAATCAAGTATCGATTGGTCTTGAGAGTGAATTGTATTGCTGGCTACAAGAGTCTCATTAATAATACACAGGCTCTAACATACTCCATCCCGCTTATTCTCATTCTAGAACCGTTCATCGGTCTTACTCTAGCCCAACAAAACAATTGCAGAACTGCTGGACAGTGTGGACTAAAGTGAGTTGCAGGAAAGGCCACACCCCATCTAATGAATATTAATGTTAAAAAAAAATGGAAGGCTGTTCCTGGGAACGTAGAAGCTGGCTCGTGCAGCCAACCATGCATGGCATTGATCTGCTTTATGAAGTCCCTCTCAATCCCTAAAAGAGATGTCGGCCCATGTGCGCTCTCAGATTAAGGTGTTTGTCAAAAGGGGCCAACAATGCGCAAGAGAAGGAAGGGGGAGACGGGCTGCGCAATCTGTCAATTCACTGCTGCACTTGAGCTTAATAGACATTTCAGTGGCGTGTTGACACCGCGCTGCCACAACATTACCATAATGATGATTAATGTTAATTGACTTCTCAAAAGATCCTTGTAGTAAAGAACAGCTGACTGACCCCTACTATAAACAGATTTGGAAATTATACATCAATAGAACAACTTTCACGCATTAAATATGAACGCTAAAGGCAATGCAAAGGCTGTTGCTTCATCAAAAATCTGAACATTTATTTTTAAAAAAATCTTCCAATTACTACTTAATTGCCAATCAACTAAACTGTTGCAAAAAAAAA
>SOMO01000037.1:500762-518386 GCA_028128575.1 Paedocypris carbunculus | reverse complement strand
TTTTTTTATAATTCACAGCAGTCCAATGTAATCTGGACTATAAAAAACACTGCAAAAAAGTTACGTGTATTAATTATGAGTATTACATAGTTTATTAATTACATAGTTTTCAAAGCAGCCTGAGAGAATCACCACATGTTCATTCCCAGTTTCTCACCATCTCTTTAAAAGCACAAGCTCTTCAGCACCAGCCACCTATAATAATTTTAAGGATTTCAACTTGTTCACCAAAAGCTGGCACACAAAGGTTTAATTTGAACCATTCCACACATTAGACAACAGAAAGCAGCTGACAGGGGCAGAGTGAGGGACCCATTACCTCATCACAATAGTGGGAGCACAAGGAGCCAATGAGACAAAGAGAAGAGGGGGAGAAAAGTTGTGGCCACTCCACGCAAACGCAACAGCATTTCCACAGCACAACTCCATCTCAGCCCGGCAGAGTCAAGCCAACCCTGCGAGCTGAATGGAGACTGATGTGCTCCTAATGCAGGTGATTGCTTCTCTAGTGCACTACAACTAAGAAAACAAGTCTGAAAAAGAGGGACCGAGAAAAGAATGGAAAAAAGGCTGGTTAAAGTAGCGCAGCACTTTCAAACAAAATAGACTTCAAGTTAGCACAATTACGCATCATTCCAGTAGATCTCAGAACACTGGCCCTTTCCAAAAAAAATGTAAATTTGTTAAGGAAAAAACTTTGGAAATTTTGGAAACTTTTTTTTTTCCTGACCTCTGTGATATCACAAGCCTTGCGGTATATTTTTTATTTGTGCTTTACTTTTCCACTGAACAAAAAGCTCACTGTTCTGTCAAGCAAATTCAAAGCCTCTGTCAAACACAGTTTGAAATAGGTCAAACTGGAGGATGACCATCCATTGTGCAGCTGAAGACAATGGCTCAAAAGGTTGAGGTCAACTCTGGAACCCTGAGACCATCCCATTCCTACCCCCTGCACACAGACCTCTGCCCCGTGAACTCTGACCCTGTTCGTATTGTGTGCCTAAAAATAATAAAATCTGTTCCGGCAGACTGTTCTGTTCGGCGTATTTTATGTAAGGCTCTTTCTTCGGCCGCCATCCATCTCATTCTTAACATTTAAAGCAAGATTACACCAAGATTATGTGGGATTCTACTGGCAGATGGTGCGTTTCGGTCTCTTCATGGAGCTGAGAGGAACAAGGAGCTCGCTGGCTCCTGTGCCCTTAATTAAAGAAAACAAATACTACTGGTATTACAATGCTTTTTTTTTTTAAACATCTGAACGGTAAATCCATCTCGGCAACAACACTAAAGCGGAATTTCTACAGTCTTGGTCCAAAAATGATTTGAAGATTATTCATGGGTTTGTCCTCACCGTCCAAGTATGACATAGTTGTTTTTCTAATCTTTGCCTGTGTGACAAATTCTTTGCTGATCAATAAAAGAGCCTCTATGAAGGCCTGGAAGTCAGCTCACCCCACCCGCGATGCTCTTTGACCTTTTTGAAGGCCTGACTGAGCAAAAACACTGCTCTTCCCATGAGGCCCCTGGAGGCTCCTGTTTCACTTGGGCCATGAAAGGGACTACTGTAAATAATGGGGGCCAGTTTGACCCCACCTTTGTCTGTGTCAAGACCCCTGCATCCACTCTACTGTAACAGAGCTAACCTCTCACAATGAAAGTTCTCATAACTCCGAGACCCCGATCCCAAGGAGCACAACAGCCAAGTCAAGAACTAAAACAGCACAGTCTGACCTTTCGACCAAGGTCCAAGAGGGCAGGGAAGCTTTACTGGCCGGTTTTCTGGTCTGCCCATCTTTCCAAGGAGCCTCTGATTTAAATTTCTTCATTCCTAAACACCAAGCTTGAGAACGAATTGGGTGATCTTTTGCCTGATGAACTGTTCTTAAGGCCATGGTATTCTAAAGTACATGTAAGGATGCAGGAAGCTGAACCGATGTGATAAGGCTTGATGAGCTGATAAGGGCACAAACACCTGTTTGCAGACTTCAGTTCTTGTTCTACACAACTAAACAACGCTTGCAGGAAACAGTGAAGCCCCTAATAGTAAATCATGCTGACAAAAACCAGCTCACTTAAACAGGAAGACATGCACAAACTGACCAACGACTGATCCCTTTGTTCATGATAGACCGTTAAATTGTGTCCCGAGACACATCAGTTTGACTTCTTCGACCATCTACTCCAAAGCCAGTTGGACAGAAGAACAAGCCCTTAAATTACAAGTCAAATACTTGTTGGGCTTTTCAAAAGATCTCACAGGCAACACAGAGCTCTGTGACTTTCACACGAAGGTCAAGTAAAATTGCTAGGGAAGACAGTAGCGACTCATGTGGGGAAGAAGCAGAGAGCCGTCGCTCTGTTCCATGCTTAATGGTGTACAGCATGTCCTGACAGCATCATCTGTTTCTTTCTGCCACAGACACAAACAGCAGAAATGATGCCGTGTGAGTCATGACGTGCCACAGTGGGCAGCCCTGGTGATCACTCCAGCAAATGGAATGGCTTTTGGACTCCCGGACAGTGAGGGAACACAAACACACTTCAGAATGGAAAAGAGAGAAAGCTCTTGGTGTAACACGCCAATAAAACTCAAGTGCAATTTTGGTGGCGGGTCAAAAATAGTCTGCAAGACAGAGGCTAAAAAAAAGCAAGATCAATTTCTCAAAAAAAAAAAAAAAAGAAGAAATAAAAACCATTGAGGTTTGACATCAGCCTCTTGATAACCGAAAAAAGCAGTATGTGTCAGCAGCAAGATTGGCTTTTTGTAGCTTGAGAACTTAATAATGCACTAGAGCAGCATTGAAGGTATAGAACGTCGTCCACAACAGCCAATGCTCCACGTCAAAGGATGCTGACTTAAAGATGAGCAGCTCTCAATCTGGGGCCCAAATGAAGAAAAAGTGCTTAGTGAAATAATCTCACTCGTATTGAATTAGAGCTCAGATGTATCTGGTAATGTAAGCGCGGGGCATGGCCTCGCTTTCAAGCATGCTCTCTTAAGGCCAGGCTATTAATCATTCATCCCGTCTTGCTAGTGATCACTGCAGGCGTCTTCAGTCAGCAAATACATAAATCAATTATGGTTTGAGCTTTATTCTGCCATTTATCCAACTGATCCCCCTGGATTACAACATGGCTTAAACATGTCGGTTAGCGTCTGCATTTGCTGCGAGTTGCCATCCCATCCTCTCTCCAACGCCTTAAACAGCAGATAACGACAAAGGAAAAAAAATAAATAAAGAAGAGGGAACACCTAACCATGTTTTATCTAATGCACATTCCAGCCCTTACAGAAAGGGGGAGACAAAGAAAAAGAATGGACATAACACATCCTATTGATGAAAAACGTTTAGCGGACAAACAGCCCGGATGAGGCATTTTATTTGTAATCTTGCCATTTAAAAAGATGAAACTTTCGAAAACAGGGCTCAAGCTCCTGGAATGCTGGGAAATTCTGACAGGCTTAATAACAAGAAAAACTATGATGCTTGGCTTGAGATACCTGATGAGAGATAACACAGATCTCCAGTGATGGGTATTTTATGACCCCCGCTTTAGCGCACTTGTATCACTCTATTGGGGGCCCCTTGCCAATCTCTGGCACCCCATTCAGCGGGCAACAAAAGAGCTAATTAGAGCCCTTCTCAGTGGAAGCCTGAGGAAGGTTCTGATTTGATACTTCCAGGGGATTCCGGAGCCCCAGCAGAGCATTCACACAGTCCTCGTGCACGCTTGGCTTGGCCCTTTGCTCCAGACCTTCATTGTGCATGGAGTTCGGCTGTGCCTTAGAACCGGCGAGGGGGAACCGACACGTCTTCTTTCATGTCGCAGGAGCCAGAAACCAGATGCTAATGGGAAGTTGATGGGATTAAAGGACTGTACTTACTAAAAAGAAAAACCAGTGACGATGGGAGGCTGAAATCAAACCGAGTGATAAGCCTTTCTAGATGGACACAGCGTGTAATATTTGCCATGCCCAATAAATATAAAATACATGGCGTTGGGTAGTCTTACATGGCGATTGTGAGGTTAATGACGTTCTGAATTTTATGCGAGGCGCACACACACACACACACACACACACAGACACACACCATACAACTACATGTTCTTTTTAAAACCTCAACTAAACAAGAGCTTTCTTGGGTGAACCGCTGTCCGGATATCTGAATATGACAAGTCCTTTTTTTTCTTTTTTCTTTAAAATAAATATATTTACTGATCTTATCAAGCCTGCTTTCCCATCATAGGCATAGACACAAACAGTCTAAATCAGACCCATCTAGGTTTGTGGCTGAGCAGAATGGCTTCAGATATTCACAGACGGCTAGTGTGCCACCTGGCACCACAGTGGGTCCGCAGCGCCCTGCTCTGTCTGTAATCCTTCCATCTCCAGTTGCAAGGAGAAGATAAGAAAACAGACAGCAAAAAGAACCTCTGTGAGGGGAAAATAATAAAAAAAAAAAAAACACCCAGAGCGCAACTGTCATGTCTTTTTACCGTGCATACCAGATCCTTATCGCTTTAATAATACGGGGCAGCACAGCCTGTTTATTTGAATTTCTTATGGATGTATGAATCGGAATAATCTCTTATTTGCTGCGCACAAGTGCCGTGCCCGAGTTCTATAAAGATGATGCCTCAAACACAAATAAGCGGAGACGTAAATCAAATAAAAGTTCGGATTTTCCCCCGATAGACGGCTCCAAAACGAGAATCAACCAACTTCTGTCCGGCACAGAGAGATACGGAGATTTAGTCTCCATACGCAGTCCAATACACACGGCCAACCTAGTGTTAAGTCTTTAATCGATACATCTCTAGTCTTGACAGTGAGGACAGAAGGCAGATTCCAGATCAGAGGGGTGCTGGTGTAAATCTTTACAGTTCAAGCGGAGCCTTTTAAAGCCTGTCCATAATTGGGTGTCTGCCAGTTATTGCCATATGTGGGATGGATAAAAATAAATAAATAAAGAAAAAATACTGTCGACTGGAGATATATTTATCAAATGCATACATATAATTAGTGCTTATAGTGTTAGTATTGAATGAATACAATAATCTTATCACTTAGTGTAAAATAAAAATGAAATTATACTTTAAATAATAATAAATATACATTTTTCTTTCATGAGATGTATTGATAAAAAAAAGCGTCTTAAAATTTATAGGCAAAAAAAATTAATACACACTGTCTGAAAACGGCATAAATGAACCAAACTCGTTTTTTTGGGGGGGTGGTCAATATTTATATTTTCCTCGTAGGCTTTAGAAGTTAGAGAAACGTAATTGGCTAACTTGACAAATTGAAGGGTCCACTTGTTTGAAGTCTCGGCTTAATTGCAATCATTCTTAATTAGCATACTGCTCCACAGATAAAGCAAGCACGGTCAAATCTGCAGCCACTGAAGCCATTCCCATTTTAAGCCAAATGAATGGATAAACGATATAAATTGGAAAATGGTTCGCAGGGGTTTTGACTTTTCTAAGGATATTGGGAATGATTGAGCGCTACACAACCTGATACTCGGCCATTTAGATTTCAGTTGAATAAAAACTTGGAGACTCGTGGACTTAAGCAAAAGACTATAAAAATGTTCTCATCACTGTTCCATCAAAATCTATAATTACATATTGAGAACATTTTCATATTTTTACACCCCTACATAAAACTTTTCAGAGATTACGACAATTATATCAAACCTAACTACTAGCTAAAATATAACAGATTGCTTTTATGATCCAATTGTGTCAAGATTGCATCGTACATTTAAAGACAAAAGTTAAACTTGAAGATGCTACTGTAACGGATTATTAATCAACTTGCCTTCTAGAATAACACCTAATGACTTCCTTAAATTTCACCGAGAGTAAATGACAAAGTAAGCGAGAGAGAGCACTTTCAGAAACCAGCCGCTGAAGGAAGCGTTGCAATTCTGTGGTTCTGTAATTCACCTGCACTTATTCGAAAACTAGGAAAGTTGAGGTGCCTCTCACCTCACTGCAGCCTGGTGTTATCTCATTCTGCAGAACCATGAGGACTTATCATCCCCATCTGCTCTTGGTATAGTGGAAAAGAGAGCACAGGGTTATCAGTGTCTCTGATATGCGCAGATAAGACCCTGTCGCCCGTTTAAACACCAGCAGAAGCTCCAGAGTCAGTACCTGCTCTTACTACTTCACCTCTTCAAGTGGGCAGTTTAATGCCAGGCCCAATTGAAACAAAAATAAAACCCCCATGCGATTATAAACAATGAATTGGCATTTTATTTTAAATTGACTGTAGCTTAATCAGCAGAGCTGGTGTTTGGAACATCAGAGTTTGTGGGTTTGATTCCCAAGGAAAACATGAAGTTGTCTGAATATAAAAACAGAACGTGGCTGACGAATACATGCTGAAAAGAACTCTGGAATTACTTATTATTGCTTCATATTCCATGGAAAAACTATTCTGCCTATATTGTTCTTTTTTGGGGCAAGTACGTGAAATATTTTTATATTTTTGGGGAAAAAAAAATTAATTCTTGTTTAAATTGTTCCTGTAGAGAGCAAAGATATATATACATACAAATAAACTTCCGTAATTTGAAGCTTTCACAGACATGCTTAGGATAAAAGTCACCGACTTGTTTTTGGAGTAACAATACAAATTTTTTCCCCAAAAAATTTGTCACTTTACAATATACAGTACACTAACCTTACATTTGCTACACTACAACCAGAATCCACACGGACCAATTATATTCTAAATTAAATATTTTGGGCCTTTAAGTCTTAATAGGTCATTTCTCCCAGTAGAATTCACAGTTTTTTTTACTAAAGGAAATTTCTGACACACCTACCGATCTATAAGTGATGCAAAAGTAAACCAAATAATAACTTAGGGCTGTGAAGATGGAATAAAGCACATCACATTCTTGCGAAAAAACAAGTATCTACTGATGCCCTCATGACCATAAACACGCGTATCTGAAACACAAAATGACGCCCGTCTAATCTGGAAACAATTACAGAAGGTTAGCTTGACCTGCTTGCCCCAAATGAACTGAGAATTTTTCACAAAGAGAGCCGGAGATGGAAAGTCCAGGCAAATGATGTTGCTAAATAAAACGTAAGTCACAAGAGAGGCATCTGCTCAAAGCCATCAATTCTGTTTAAAAAAAAAACGATTTAAAAGAAATCTCACTGTGACAAAATTGACAGTCGTTCTTTTCATTAAAGAGAAACATCATCAAAACTTTCAAAGTAAAGCGAGTAGATAAGCATGTCTAACTGATATCGCTGTTATGAGAGCGTGAAGCATCCGAAAGGCTCTTTTTATGACTTGACATTTCATTCTATTATCACCGACACACATCTTTTAGATTTTCCCGTTTCAAGCATTGGTCTTGATGCAGAAGATACAGCATAAATTAAAGCTGAAAATGTATTTAACACGCAGACATCTCAAGAACCTTCAAAAAACAACTCAAAGATTTATACGCATCTTGATCTCAACCACAAGGCCAGAAATAGCCGGAATAACATGTCGTATAGTCATCTAAAATGCCAACACACTTCACATTTTGCAATATTTAAATGAGCTTAGCCTGTCAATTATGCCACCGTAAAATAAACACCAATCTAAAAGTTCACAACGTCAAATGAGCATTTTTCACCGCGGAATAATGATGCTAATTAGGTGGAATTTTCTTACTCCATCTTGAACACCTCTACAGGCACATGAATATTTGCTCTGAAACCGAATCCTCAGACGAACTTTAACCGCAGTGCATTCCAGCAGATTAAGGACAAACGCTGAAACATTTAAAACCCATTTATTGTTAATCCTGGGCCTGTCATTTCTAAAAAAAAAAAAAAAAAAAAAAACATTTAGTGTTTTTTAACTGGTGGCTATAACTCAAGAGTCCTCGTGCCATCCTATCATTTACTCATTAAAACTGGAGCTGGAACTGAATCAATTTTTCTGTCAAAGGCACATTGTGTAGCGTTCTCTCAACTGCCGCTTCATAATCTCAATTTTCGGCTTTGAGATGTGGATGATTTCCTCCTTTTCGCTTTTTATTCTCATGCAAAACTCTACAAACTAGATGGAAACTAGACAAACTCTTTAAAGATAACAGAATAAACATTATCAGATTACACCATCAATCATCTGTAAGAGGCAGTCTATGTCGAAACTCTACAGCAGATATTTTACTTCTCAGAATTGCAAATATGTGCTTCAAGAAATGTTCTAGTAAATTCTCGCTCTGAAGAGAAGCATCTGTCTGCATTGCTGGAACGCTTGAGCTAGTTGACTGCCACAATACGTGCTGCCTGCTGCAGGGGTGCGGTTACAGCCCTCAGAAGACGATAACGCCTGGCGTGGATTTCCTCGCCTTGTCCCTGCCTTTTCCCAACACCCCAACAAGTCAAATTGACGAGAACCAGAGGCCAGTCAAGTGGCCAAAAGGTTACACAGTGGAGGTCGGCATGGGCCCTCCGCGCAGACCCTCATTTCCTGAGCTGGACAGTCTGCTCTACTCATAAAGCTAATAAGGACCTTCTTGTCCAAGGTGGCTGGGGCCCAAGCTGGACTACTCATCACTGGCCACACCATGGGGGTCAGGGGTGGGTGGGGAGGCTGCTTCCCATTATCCAGGGCCCTCTCCAGGTGCAGCTAATGGGCTCAGCGAGACCCTCTCCAGGACCACTCTACAGCCACCGGTCCAGGAATGGAAGTGATCAAAACCCAAAGCCCAGGAGCCCGGACAAATAGAACACTTAATGTAGCAAAGTTAAAAATAAACTTCTTCATTAGACGTGACACGCGCCTTGTCCTGCTACATCTACTTCCATTTAAAAAAAAAAAAAAAAAAAAAAAAAAAAAGAAGCGCGCTCAAACACAAATACAGTTATTAGAGTGAGACTTCATGGCTATAAAACATGAATTTAAAACCCCAAGAAAGTGTAGATATGACTTTATATTGCTTGACAGGGATTTTTTTTTTTTTTTACACTCACAATGACGAGAAAGCATAACCAACATAAGTGGCTAAATCAGCTCTGCAATTACTCTTATATCGACCAGAGACGGGGTTAAATAAATGGACCTCAAGCATGACAGATGATAAGCAATCGACAGTTACCGTCGTGACTCATCCTCAGCATTTCCTTGCAAGCAAATGCTTAAATAAAAAATGTCTAAAAAAAGTCTGCGTTTTACAGGAAGTGGATGGCCTGATTGAATTAAAGTCAGGAAAAACACTCGCAGACCAAACAAGGAACATTTGTGCTGAGGTGGAAAGTCGACAGCAAGTCACATTAAAAAAAACAAAAAAACAATGTTTTACCTGTGTTGCTCTACAGCTTCGTTGTCAGGCAGTTCAGCGCCGCACACGTTGCAGCGCTCGTGTTGGCTGCGCCCGTCAGGTTTCATCCCGGCGGCTAGTTCACCAAGCTTGCTGAAGAACTCCCTCTGGATGAAGCTTTGTGGCAGCAAGCTCCCGTAGGCACTGAAGTCCATGGACATGGCCAGGGCTGGGGACATGTGTAGAGTGGATGCCATGGAGGCGGGCATGGAGAGCATCGCTTCATTCTTATGGTTGGGAGGAATGCCATAGAGTGACGCCAGGTGTTTCTCAGTCATCCCGGCCATGGCTTCCAGCCCCATCTGGCTGGCTTCGGCATGCTGATCCCCCAGACCTTCTTCCTTGACGTAGTGCAGCTCACGGGCACTGGTGATCACGCTGCTCCTGGTCGGAGTGCCAGGACCGTCACGGTTCTTGTCAGACTCTCCGCTGCGCTCTCCATTGCTGGAGGCGCTGGACTCCAACACTTTGGGGCTTTCATGCTCCCCGCTCTCATCCACTTGCATCATCTCAGTCTTGATCTCACCTATCATTGGGTGGGAATTGCTGTGCAGGGCTTTTTCCACTCCCACACCAGAGTGCATACTGCTCTGCAGAAGAGACTGACCGATGCTCATCAGGCTGTCCACGGCGGCTTTGGTTGGGCTCATTGTGGAAAGCCCAAATGAAGTGGAAACGGATGGACTCTGATCCACCATTCCGGGCAGTGCCAGTGGCTGCTGGGCTGCTGAGGCGTAGCTGCCCTCTTCAATGGAATGTTTTTTTGAACCTACTTGGATCCTGACATGCCTTCCCTTTCGCTCGTCGTCGTCTTCTGTACTACCGTCATTCATGTTCACCTCTGTTTCAGTTTCATCAGAAGACTGAATGGTCTCGAGTATCTTCAGGCATTGTTCCTCCAAATACTCGATTTCTAATATCTCTGCTGCATACAACAGGTCATCCAAATCCTCTACTTTAGCTTGGAGCGTGGCAGTGTAGGCATACTCCAGAATCTGCTGGAAAGTCTTTGGTGAGAGAAAGTCAAGAGTGTAATGTTGGCTGTTCCGATGAAAGAGGATCTCGAACATCTTACTGGTGCAGGCCAGCACAGTCCGGTGAGCGTGGAACTCCTGGCTGTCCACCAGGATGACCACGTCGCACAGTGTGCCGGCCAAGCGCATCTGATTGGCCTTGTGCAGCAGGGCATTGGGGTGATTGGGATTCTGAAGCTGGATCATACCCATTTTTGTTAAATCCATAACATCTGAGATTCACACGGCCAACTCATGAGTCTTTCTTTCCACGTAGCAGTCTGTTTAGCTATCTTTGTAAACAAGATAAGGTCAATCTGAAAAAGATGAAAAGAATGATGCAGAAGTTGAATTTATCAAAAGTACAGGAATTCAACTGAAAAAATTCAATTCGCATAAAAACGCACGGTTTTCGGTAACAGAGAAATTGTACCAGGGAATAAATTCATGAATAATGAATTGAAAAAGCAAGTGAATATTACCAACATGAAGTCAAATATTATTTACAAGTGCATCTAGAGAACCTGATTCCCATATAAAATTGAAACGANNAAAAAAAAAAAAAAAAAAAAAAAAAAAACAAGACCCCTTCATGAGAAACAAGTAAACTTGGCTATAAAGCTAGTAAAGCCTGGCAGTAATCAAGCCTTTGTTTCTATGTGTTCGGGCTCGCCTCACAAAGCACATCAACAGCCTCCTGAAATGAAATGGCATCTTATTCAGTATTCTCATCACAGACTGGGATACTGAGCGGAGCATGGAGAGCGAGGCAAGCTGTTGCCAGGAACAGTTGGAATAGATGATACAAAACAGCTTCTAAAATGCCCCCAAATGCTATACTTTGTTCTTTAAATACACCATATCGCCCTTTATGTGACGTTCTGTGAGAAATACTTTAATAAATATTATGCTATCCAATCAATCATTACAACCATAATAAACGGTTAATGTATGAAATGTATATTTATAACATGGAAAGAAACAGTTTATCACCACTTCATTACAAGGAAATGCCAATTATACGAATACTAATTAGCTATTATTTTATCACAATTAATTTAAATACAAGCAATAAAAACATTTAAAATTGTCAAGTTCGTGAATTCAACCGGCAAGGACGGGAAATAATTGAATTATAATAAGTTTATTGCCGAGAAAGTTTCACGTATATTCACAGTTAAACACGCATAATTAAAAGCCAAAAAATTACAGGAGAGACACAAAATTAGACAGACATTTGATCAAATGCATCTTTCACACATTTGAATCAAGTCGAAGCGCCGCACAAAATCGCGGGAGTAAAAGCGTCGCCCTTGTAGTTCATTTCCAGGATGTTAAACTACAACTCCGATGACTAAACTCAACACCACTGTCTCGTAAAAATCAAGAAACGATCGTCTGATTCAAATATTTTTAGCCGTGACTGATAGTGTCTGTCCGCCTCACATGCGAATAAAGTCAGAAAAGACACGCGCAATAAGAGCTCGTTCGGTGATCAATACGCGATCACTCGCCAGTTCACACGTGAATCGAATTAAGTTCAGCCGGTTTGGGATTCCGCGAGCACATCTGAAAGGTGTTTGAATTACTGGTCACCAAATATTTACACAGCACCGCAAGCGAAATAAATAAATGAATGTAACCTTCATAAGCTCTCTCATTAAAAAAAAACCCAGCGAAATATCACGCATCTAGATCTCGGTTCATAGGTTCGTGATGACTATAAAATCCGCGGACTACCGTGTCCACGAACGTCTAGCGACAACACTTCATTTTCCGTCTTTATATTCAACCAAAGTGTAAAATCTGAAGCCGTCACGTTGAAATAAAACACATGGAGGCGCGTCACCGTCTGGTGCGCGTGCAGCCCTCACGTCCCCCGAATACTAAAACAGCCGCTTACGTCAACATAACATTTCCACATGTGTAAAGATGAACATAAACATCCACGTTAATCCGGTGCTTCGACCCTGCTGCACGCGAGCGCACTTTCACTTTTCCGTGCTCTCACCAGAACTTGAAGCAACACTGTAAGTTGACGTGATGCTGACCGCAAACACGTCGGAATCATCAACGCGGATTATTGCTTTTTTACCTTTTTTTTAAATGTCAACATTTCTCAAGCTGAAAATGCACAGACGTGTGTGTCATGGAGCTGCGGGTGTTTTAAAGGTGCGCGCCAGTACTCACCTGTGTAGCACGTTGGGCTTCCGAGCGTGCGGTTATTAGGACTGTAGCATAGTAACGCAGTTCACAGAACCCGCTCTCTCTCACGCGCACTAAACTCCTCTCCGCGCGCCGCTTAGCAAATCAAGACGCCAGTGACGTCAGCGCACGTCCTACTCCCGACAAACCCTGCTAAAGTGAGACACCTAGGGGACTGACGAATATAGGGCAGAGTGTCTGGGACACTATATAGCAAGCGCTTGGGCTTTAATCATTAACCTTGAAGCCATTTCTTACCTTTTGAATTTTTCATGCAAAAAAAAAAAAAAAATCTCACCGCTTTCCACGGTACAAAAAAGAACAACTGTGAGCGCGCGCGTGTGTAATTATGCTAATTAATTGTGATTGGCAGGCAAATTGATTGACACGTATTTTTAATCAATATTTAAATTATAAGGTATATTTTAAATCAAAGAATGTAGAAACATTTAAAAAAGTATAAACAAATACACCATTGATGAAACATCGACGAAAGGTACATTATGAACAATAATTTAAGAAAAGAGTGCACAGGCAACAAGAAGCAGAGAGGTTTTATATTCAGCCTAATACATTTAATCGTTATATGTATAATTACATAATCCATTTAACAAATGTATGTAAACGGTTTTTCTTTGTTTTCAACAGATTTTCTATTGGATTAGAAATAATTACATTTAATGTTAAAAATTATACAGAAGATAACAGATTACAGTTTCGATTTTTATATAATTCCAATATATTCCAAACTTATATACAAAAACAGTTTGTATAAATTTAACATGATTGCGATAATTGTGATAGTTTTATTAAAATGTATAGGCAATCTTCAACCAATGTCTTTTTTCTGTTTTTTTTTTATTATTATTATACTTAAAGCAAACGCAATTATTTTTAGTCGACAACGTTGCTGCATGAAATATACATTTTTACAGTTCCTAGTTGAATAGCATTAATACCATAATTATGTAGGCCTCAGGAAATCCATTTATAATGCATTTAATAAAACATGCAGTCGGCATCCTAAATTGTGCTTGGAAAACAAATATTGTCCTACAGAAGCTCATTAGCTACATTTGTATTTTCACGCATTCTCAAAAAGTCAGCCATGGCAGCCCGAAATTGGAGGAAAACAGTGAAAAGTCTGTAAAGCTTGAGATGGAGATCATGAAGCACCATCACCTTTGAGCTGCATGCTGTGCTGGCTTACGTGAGGATAAATACAAAGGAGCTGCCTTAAGCTTCATCTAATCCACATTTTACTGCCGAAAAGTCTGATGAGACCCAAATTACACAAAGAAAAAATGCAGATTGTCGACACCCGGCAAAAGTCGCTACTGTTAAAAAAAATCTCATAATGATGCACATCTGGGACAATTAAGGTCATTTTTAAGAAACTAAACAAAAGCATTTTATTCAGCAACTAGATGTATGCAATCTGCAATGAGTCTCTCAAATTGAACAAAATCCATGTTTACTGAAAAAAACATCTCAATAATTAAAGTAAAGGCCTAAATGCATCACTACATCACTATACATCACTGGTGACAAACTGATGTACGTCTTGACCTGCCTTGGAGGTTTTGCTCATGAGAGGTATACGCTGAGCTAACAGTGGATCTTTGTGAACCTCGCCGCAGGCTTTGGTTGAATGGGCTCTTTTTACACTTGTATAATCCAGTGGCTGTCTTATGCAGTGGGGGCCTGCCCCCGCGTGACCTTTGACCTCTACCTCTGACCTTGGCTGGAATCTCCTGTACAAAATGTGCCTCCTGGTGAATTACTAAAGATTCCTTTTAAGGCCTTTAATCTTGTATCTTTGCAATTACGCAAGTCTATCATATCTAAACCACCGCAAGAACTGGAAAAGTCTTTAAAACGTCCTCCAACATAACGTTTCCTAATGACATCATTAGACACTTCATTATCTTTAAACCAATACAATCAGCATGCAATTCAGCCTACAAGCCAGATACTCTGCAGGAAATGTTCTCTTAGTGATTTCATATATACATTCATATACTCACATACATATACATACACACAGAATATATACAGCATACATGTGTNGCATTGTTAATGAGTAAAACTAGTCTTGCTGACAGACATGTTTGCTCTGAAGAGTGCATATTTGCCTCCCCTCTACCAACAGTTTCATACCTGTTTGGTTAGATGACAAGGTGATCCCCTGATCAATACTGATGTGATATCAGCACAATGTGAACAAAAGGGCTAAGCAGGTAAACTCTGAAGGGTTTCGGGTGACAAGAATCTCATTCCAGGAGGTCACAGATCTCACATTCTTTAAGTTTTTACTAGTGACATTTAGTATATGCTTGGCACGGTTTGGTTGTAATAATTTAGAGTACGTATTGCTATTTGTAGATGAAACTGTGTCTGTACGGCTTGGCTGAAACATTGAATCATTAGAAGTCATTCTCATAGATCATGAATCATTTTATTCTGGTTCCTCCTCATCAACCTCTTTCCTTTCTCAGCATAGTCTGATCTTTATGACTGTTGATATAATGCGATCTGGATCTGTGATTTGTTATGTAACACATCAATGTCACACCACATGTTGAGTCGACATCCTTCACAAGTGTTTTAAATGGACATATATTGGTACAAAAATGATCAGCAAAACGTAAATTGGATGAAATTAAGAAAATAAGCAATCAGTGTAAAATTGTTTTGTAATAAAAGTAAGTTTTGTAATTTTAGGACCATGCAGGCGTGTGTTTCTCCATTTTTGCAGAATAAAAGCCCCAATCCCAATAGTGCTTGAGTGAATCTGAGCCCCTAACAAAGATTCCCTGCAGTTTCTATTGGGTGGACATTTTATGAACTTTCATTCATTCTTGAAACAGATTAGAGAGACTATTGTCCCCCCTGTTGAACACGACCCGGACACTCAATACAGTTTAAACAATGCCAATGATGATTAATGACAGGCCTGTCAAACAAACAACGCTGACTAAGACTCACTGCAATGAGAGAAAAAGCCTTCTTACTTCATCATTCCATGACTCAAACAAGAGGTTAAACACCCTTGGGTGAAGGAGCTCAAACATTAAAACTTGACACGTCCTTCCAAACCAGTTTCACTGAAACGTCTGATTCCTAAACCATCACATTACGGACAATGGTGCGAATTTCATGTCGTTCCTCACTTATTTGAGTCATTTTGTGCCTCAAACGACCCATTCAGAGGTGTTTGTGAAGGACCACAAGTAGTTCTTTTTTGGACAGATAAATATCAGAAATGGCTTCTGATGGAGAATCACTTTTCTGTGTAACAGTAGGGATGCAGGATCTGGATTCTTCAAGGACGTCCAAAGGCCTGGTTGCTTGTGGTCAGCCCGTGGTACGAGCACCATACAGCTGTCTTTCATTCAGCTGAATAAAAGACCATTTTTTTTCAAAATGTAAGACCCCAGCTGTCCTCAGTGAAGCAGAATTCCAACATTCCCTCCAAAAACTCATTCCCCCTACCTTCATTGTCCATCCTGGAGTTGGCCAAACCCTGGTGTCTATAGTGCTTAACCACTGGACCGGGCGCAAACAACAGGGTAATCATATTACAGTGTCCCTGGGAAAAAAGGGACAGCTATCCACAGGGAATCTCCTGTGGCTAATCCTAGCGAAGCCGCTGCTTTTCTTCTCCAGCAAGACCACCTTTCACAGCGGTTTGGCGAGAAGCACAGGGCCTTAAGCGCTCAAGGATATCGCCTCCGCCAGTTTGCATTCTGCATTTTCTTTTACAAATCTCAGGCACAAAGCAAAACCATAAAAAGTGTCAAACATGGAAAACTCCAAACAGCCGAGTAGAAATGTCCTTGAATTGACATTCCCAGAATATCCTAACTCCGGTGTTTTACAGACCCCTATATTCTGGGCCCTGGTGCTGGCGTGATTGCTGTTACTGTAAATAATTAATAAGCTGTAATACATCACCTTTAATTAAACATATTAGTCAGCTGAGTCTTGTAGATTTACAACCTCGAGCCCTCGATCAGTGATATTGAAATGAGAAGAGTCTCCATCAATAATGCAGACAGATGCACAATAAACATTTCTCAACGTACTGTAACAGTGGCAGCCCGGAGACTCTGCTGAAGGATCTTTGCATAATTTACAATTGATTTCATTAACATTCACATTCATTTACACTGTAGACCTGCACGGGAAACCATTACACTCGCTATTATACATCTATGTATTATCTTTGGGAATGAATGATAGGTGCATATGGAGAGATAAAACCTCTCCGAGTGGATGATTAACAATTCAGCGATAAAAACAGTGTTTATCGCCGTAGTTACGTTCCAAAGCCTCCCGCGGGGGGAAAAAAACTGAAAATGCTTTGTATTAATTGTTTGGGCCAAAAATCATTCCCTCAAAAAGCCTCACTTCAGCAAAGACGACAAGAGACTGGAGGAATCGCAATTTTCAAACAGACAAGTGGCTTTAGAATTATGCAATATTTACACTAAATTTACACTGCTCTGCTTTCACCCATTCAAACAGTGAAGTGTACACACACCGAATAGCATATACACACAGTGAACACACACACACATACACGCCCGGAGCAGTGGTCAGCTTAAGCCGTGGCGTCTCAGTTGACGCTTCAGTTGTAAAACCTTCCAGTTAAGGTTTCGAACCCACAGACTTTTGGCTAAAAGTCCAGGTTTTGCTATCGGACACATTAGTCATACCTTCTCTTTACAAGACCAGCTCTCAAACAATTAGACAATAACTGACCAACTACACTGCAGATTGTAAGTTCTATGATAAACATGAAAAATGTGAATTAGATTAATTGAAAGTCCAGCCTGTGTTATAGCGTGATGGCTGTTCTACACTTGCCTCGCAGGGCACTGATGTGGAAGACTTGGAATGAAGAACAGAAAAGAATCACTCCAAACCCAATGACAGGAGAGTGATTTAGGGCAGGAGGAGGACATGAAGCAGAATGTTCTGAACTGGAATGCACATTGGCTTTCACATCATGAGAGCGGGCGTGAAGTCAAAATCCCACTAAACT
>SOMO01000037.1:471782-492624 GCA_028128575.1 Paedocypris carbunculus | reverse complement strand
TATTTTAAGGTAAATCTAGTTATCCTAGTTTCTACTGTATTTTTTTCAGATTTGTTGTGTTAAAATTCTAACCAATCCCATCAAAACAAGAGGAGCGAGGAGTGTTCCGAATGGAAAAGAGGCTCCTTTGTTGTCTGGTAATCACAATAATCAGGGTTTTCTCTAAGGTCTGTGTTCAACAGAACAATGATGCTCATTTATTTATAAATGTCTTTTATGGAAAGTCAGTAGTTGAACTGTGGCATCTACGTAAACCAATCAAAGTGACGCTCAGACAGAAATAATGGACAAATCAATTAGTTTTCTCTTGACAACAAAGCTGGAAGAGCGGCTTTAGACATCTATAATAGCTGTGAAATAAACCACAGCTGTTTTTTTTATCCAGATGAGCAAACAAACAAGGTTCAAACAAAGGAGCAATTAAATGAAGCAACTATTGCTCTTCTCATCCCCAAGTCACACAAACCAAAAAAAAAGGAAAGGTTTTTCGGTTTCGGAGTGAGAAGTGGAATGAATTGACGTGTAAGAGGGAAAAGGGGGTCACAAACACAGGGAGATGGTGAAAATGGTTAGGGAAAGGGACAGAGACACAACTAAAGATCTAGAGGTGGGCATACTCGTTCTGGTTGGGTGCAGACGGAGTGGAGCCACTGGAAGGCTTTCCCAGAGCATCCTTGGCATGGTCACCACCTGCAGACTGCGCCTGGGAGTCCTTACTTTGGGAGGAATTGGCCGGCTCAGTGGCACTTTGCACTGGCCCACCTGCTGGAGGCTTGGTGGGTTCCGCTTTGGTCAAATCTGCAGGGTTCTTTGCGGCTGAATCTGATGCTTCTAAAGGCTTGGAGGGCGTTTCACTCAGGTCCACCAGAGGGGCCACGGCTGCAGAGGCAGCTTGTGGGGAGGTGGGAGGGGCTACGCTAGCTTGTGGGGTCTGGGGTGTGGTTTTAGGGGCGGGTTTGGGATCAGCAGGGGCGGTGCTTGTGGTGAGGGCGGTGCTATCACTAGAAGGGCTGTCAGTGGCAGGGTCGGAATTAGTGGTTACTGAGGGAAGCAAGTCCACTACGGTTGCTGTGGTGTCAGCAGCGTGCCTGTGAGGATAGAGGGAGTAGAGACACACACGGAGAATAAGATCCACACAGGGAAAACGGAGAAGGGAAAAGTGAAAGGATCCAAAATATACACACATGTAAGTGACATGCATTACAAGCACCCTTGTCATGTTAGGTTGCCATGAAGACCACAACACTTGAGATTCATAGCATTTAAATCATGAAGCTGAAAGTTCATTTTAAAAATATAAAACAACATAAAATGTAACATAAATGTAAAAAATATTACAAATACACAAGAAACAGTTAAAAACACTACTTGCTAGACTGGCACCAGCTAGGGTCAGACTGACAAATTTATATTAATATCCTCCATGTATTATGCATTATTCAATCAGAATGTTATTTTGATTTATAAATAAATCACAACAGTTACTTGTCAGTTCCATGACTGATTGTCGTTTTTGGGGTGTCTTGGACAGAGAAAAACAGAAAACTCTGTATCCTTCTTGGAATATCGGACTTAATACAGGAATATGAATAATATGAATTATATAGAATTATGACGACGCTCACAATATAATGGCTAGATGAGATGTGATGGGGATGTAAACTTTATAAATCTACGGGAGGGTCAACACTTACTCAGGGTCGGTCAGAGGGGTGGTCTCGTTGGGTTCAGTGGGGGCTCCGCCTTCATGGTTTGGTGTGTGTTCTTCCTCGGTTCGTACCTCCACAATCGGCTCCTTGGACTCATCTTTACTGTTAAGAGCGAAATAATGATTAAAACAAAAATGTGTGAAAATGTTTCCTGTTTTGCTTTCCCTGTGTTTACCAAAATGATAATGTCATTTTACAGTAAATGACATGTATTCAAATATTCTGATTGGATTATTCTGTTTTATTCATCGAACAGTACAGTAAAATCTCATGTATATTGTGAAATATCATGTAGATATCCCGACTTAGTCAACACGCACTAAAAAATCCTACAAAATGCTTAAAAATTGACTGCACCTTAAAATCAGAAAACAAATATGTGCTTTATACTGGAAAATAATCTGTGAAATAGATGTTTGATATGGGTGCGCCTTATAATCCGGTGCACCTTGTAGTCCAAAAATTACAGTACATTAAAAAGCACAAGGCAGTTTCAATTTAAATGTTCAAATGAAATGTCAACTATTAATAATAAATGTTATATATATATATATAAATATTTAAAATGTATATTTCAAAAACCATCATGAGTAACACATCAGTAATGAATTCACTTAAATTCACAATAGAGCACAAACACAAGTGCTAATAATGCGTTACTGCTATTAAAAAAACAGTGTATAAAAAATAAGTCAATTGTTAATCTGATCCGCTGGGATGGCACATTAAAAAAAACAATTAGTTCGAGGAAACAGGAGAAAAATATATGTTTATATAGTGTAGAACTCCCACTAGCTTATATAGAAGATACCAAAATAAACCCAGCAGCGCTTCTATTTTCTCATTCATACCCAGCGTGCACCTCTCCTCCCCTTATCTCAACAAGCCTGCCATGAGCCAATATTCACATCATTCTCATTCATGAAGTCAGATACGACACAATCAGCCCTGCCTCAAGCACTCCTGTAGAGCTGATAGCGCTGATAATGACAGGAGAGCTGTGATGGATGGCTTAATAGGACAGGAAAACACGCACACAGATGTAGAAAGTGAGAATAGACTCACGTGAAAGCAGCTTTTCCTTCCTCGATATCCTTGCCCTTTGCTGAAGGCCCCGACTTGCCGCAGAAGTTGACAGCGATGCACATGAGAAGACCACACTTGTTGAGAAAGTAGCATGTGACATCGACGCCGACGAGGAGCAGGATGAAGACGACGATGAGGATGCCCACGATGGCTCCGGTGCCCAATCCTGAGCTGGAATCTTTGAAACAGAAGAGGGAACTTTAATCTCACACTCACATCTTAATGCCATGAAGGCCTATAATGTGAGAAGACTTTCCGTGCTATCAATAATTAATTAAAATGGAGAAAAGCTAGTTAATGGAATTAGTTGTGCATGTATGTACATTTTTCTGTAAAGCCAATTTAAAGGCATCGTGGGCGCAAATTACTAGCAGGGAAATTCACTCGAGCAAAATATAATTTTTCTGGGCTTATCACATTGGCGATTACATTAAATNACAAAGTTGATACAAAATGGATTTCTAATCACAAACACTGGAAATATGCATCCACCAGCAAAAAAACAAACAAACACTAACTTCCCTGATTCCATTCAGCTTTTGTGTAAATGCCAATTTTCTGTTCAAATTTAGTGCATTTCCCCCAATACTTTTTATTTTCTTTTTGGCACACCAGACAGTAAAAACATAATGCATTCCATAAACCATTGGCACACAATGCACAACATCACATCAAAAATAGCATCATCTTAAAGGCGAGCATTCATTACTCATGTTGAAATGAAACCAGCATGCTCATTCAAATGACTTCATTAACTCCCTTTGTGCACACGTTCAGTACTCGTGTTCGAAATGTTAACTACCAGGCTTTTTTCTTCATTTGCACATGCAAATTTATTTTTTCCCTGCTCCTAAAGACAAACTGCAACAGCATGAAATTGCAAAGAAACTCGGAACAAGTTTGGCACATTTACTTACATATAATTAGAAACACACAATGACAAACACCCGACATCAGATTGGCAGATAAACACCATGATGAAAACAAGGATGCGATGGAAAACCACAAGCAGAAATGTGGTGTCAGAAAAGGAAATATACTTACCATGAACAAAAACTACAGTATAAAAATCCCAAGATTTATAATAAATACCAAATGTGCCGTTATATTGGTAGAGAGTTGATGAATGTAGACGAAAACGTTGCAGGTTTGAGTACCTGTCAGGTGAGGTACTCAAGTAAAAGTGAAGAATGCAAGTGAGTTTGCCAATATGGCCACTAGGGGCAGTACCAAATTGTGGTTTGCATTTCAACCAACCGTTGCACACAGACAAACCCGGAGCAGTGGGTGGCGTTACCCCGTGGTGCCTGGAGAGCATGTGGGGGTCAGTGCCTCGCTCACGGACACCCACTTGTGAACCCCGCCGGACTAGAACCTGCAAAAGTATATTCTCTACCACTGGACCACAACTGCCACGTGTCAAGTGGCAAAATCTCAAGTGTTCATTCTGTAAAAAACTTTAGATAAACGTGTCTACAAAGTCATTGTAAAGTAAATGTAATAAATTAAAGCAATTGTATTTTAGAAAAAAAGTTAATTTACTGCAATACAGAAGTTACAGTAACTGCTTTTAGAAAAAATAGAAAATTTTAAGTGGCATCTTCACAACCGAAGCCTTACCATCTCATAAAAGTCAGTCAAATGGCAGTAAATGTCATACTGCCAACTGGTGTCAGGATCCAGTCTCTTTCAGCTTCCTGTTTCATGTTCGGCCCATCAGCCTAAACTGGAAGGAGATTCTGACAGAGACTGGTACCTGACAGCCGGATGATGCCATCAGTTCCGAGACCCCGCCACATACATTTGTAATATCTTTGGTGTTGCAATGGAATTAATGGAATGGGTTGCAAATATTTTTTCTTCTTGTCAGTGATTGTCTTTAAATGCACGACAATTAAACTGGATATTAATTAAGTAAATGGAAAAAGCTAAATCTGAGCATGCATTACCTGTTGTCCCCTGTTGCATGTACAATGTAAAATCTGATTAATAAAATAGATACAGTATATTGAAAATAAAAATAGATAATGGAATATATTTTAATAGAATGTATTAAAATATTGTAGCAATAGTGCAATAATATATGAATATTCAAAATAGCAGTATTTACAGCATTTATCTGGTCAAGAAGGTCCAGACTGAATTTGAAAAGGATATTCTAAAAAGCCATAAATCTGCACTGGTAATCCAGTCCTTCAGACTGAGATGAAATTCAGCCATCACAACAGTGAGTACCACCGTGTCAATCTTGCTCCTCAGAGCAGTGCAGGCTGGGTAAGAGGAAGCGGAGCTGACAGATTTAATCTACTGCTCAGTCAGAAAGGCCTGAGAGCACTTCTCTCAGAAAGGGGTGCGGAAAGGGCTGCACTTGTTTTTGGAGCTTCGCTCTGCATTTTAACCAGTGTGATAAATCACTGCGCACATCTAAGCACAAAGGCCATCTCTCTGGCCAAAAGCAGCATGCCTTGCTGAGTAAGCACTATTCTCAAATCCAAAATGCCAACTTTCCATACCTGACATGTATTTTGCAACACAGCACAGGTCTGCTTATGGAAATTTCGCATTTGCATGTGAATGAAGGTTATGGAGAGCTGTCTGATAGGACGCTCAATCATCTACATGGGCTTCCTTCTGAGCGCTACATTATAATCCAATCACCTGAGCTGCTCATGAGACACGAGGGATCACTCATCATCTGCAGGAAATTAAAATAGCCTGAATGATAATTACTTAATAGCATCACAAAAACTCGTACGGCCCTTGGATCATGGAAAAATGTAAATATAAATGTAAAAAGTGAATGAATAGGGCTCTAACAAATATAAAAAAGATTAGCTAAAATCTTTAAACGTTACTTTTATTTACTATAGATGGCACCTTAGAGCAGACGACAACTACCTATAAAGCAACAAAATCACGGCGTCCAGGAAAGAATCCAAAAAATTAATATGTGGTAATTTGAAAAGAAGGAATTGGTGGCGTCAGAAAATGTGGAGGCTATGAGCGTTTGAGAAAAGCCCGCTGTGCAGATAAAAGTGATCACGGCGAAACTGTCTCAGTGCATCAGAGGCATCCGCAGAATTGTCGTTAACAGCCTGTTTTAACCTTTACAGCACGGCCATTAGGAATGTTCATTCTGTTCCGAGAGCCTTCGGGTTATTCAGACAGACAGGTCTGAGAGCTTTCAGGTACGTTCCTCGACATCAAGTCGCTCACAGTGCAAAGTGGGAACGTGTCGTCCTTTTGAATTCACCAAGTCTTGGTTGTGGTGAACTGATTTAAACCCATGATCCATCTGAAGCTACAGATTAAAAAAAGTCTCATTTAAAGTCTACTTGACCCTTCAATACATTACAAAAGATACAGACATTTTTAAATGACGACACAAAAATCCGATTGGCACATGCACTTCTAGGAGTCAAAACTCCAGAGCGCATCACTTTATTACCATGAGAATCCATTCCGAAATGGGAAACAAATGCTACTTCATTTTTTTTTAACAAAACTCCACTCCAGGTTTTATTATAGTCCTGCTTTATATCCAGAAATGGGGCTTTACACTGTAAGACACTTAATTACAATTAGTTGCACATTACTCAACACCCGCCCAGGAAATGCCTGCATAGGTCTTGCATAATAAAGTATCTCTGACCCCGATGGAACATGGCAGCCTTTGACCTGTAAACAGACCGCCATCTTCTTTAAAATAGACAGCTGGTTCATGCTTGTATTACTCCGAAAGTAACTTCTACGGTTGCTAAAAAGGTGGTGCCATGCAAGCATCAACACTCATGGGCTTTGCTTTCAGATTCACTCAGGGCCGTTTAAGTTAAATCCTATTTGAAATCTGTATTTGGATGAAAATCTCATAGTGGTCAATCCAAAGCACTGCAAACACTCCGGGCATTTCAAACAAAGTAAAGGCTCTGTGGGTCCCTCGGAAAACAACACCGAGCACCATGTCATCATGGGACACACACACAAAACGGTCACACATTACGGTCCCAAGCTGCTGCGAGGCTCCAAACTGTGTTGTGTTTCATATACAGACAAGTCAAACGAAAGAAAACCAATCTTATCTCAATGCTTTTTCCTACAACCTACAATGAGTTCTGGACAATTTCATACTTGTTATGCGTTTACAAAAAGGAATCAGAGAACAATTCACATTGTTGAAAATGACACTTATTGGCTTGAATGGGTTTATCAGCGGTAGCATTAGTTTCGAATGGTTTCTACATGTAAGTAGCGAAGAGAAAGTAAATAAAAGTCCACAACAGAATGTATATCATTTCTGAACTCTTCTAAAATTATGTACATTTTGACACAAAAGCATATTTTTTGTCCCCAAGTCCACACACAATCATGGTGAAATACAGCTTTCCGAGATGAGTTAATACCGCATCGCTTGTCGCATCGCTAACACAAAAGATTTCCTGTTAATGCATGTGACAAAACAAACTTGATGTCTCCTAAGTGAACTCTAAAATAAATGTATCTAGAAAAAAAAATTAAATAAAATAACAGACTCACAGAAGTCCACAGAAAAAAAGTAAACCTTGCAACACACAGGCCTTGCTTAACTGTAAATATTAATAAGGGAGTTAAAAAAATGACAATGTGACAATTGAAATGATCAAAGCACCAGACATTCTGCTTAATCCCAATAACATTGTAACTCATATTCTTTTTCGTTTGCTTGTTTAGCCTGCGAGAGGATCAGAAGGCGTAGAGATCTGAAGGGTGCGGCTGAAGTTTGGACGGACTCTTCTGCAGCTCCGACCGCAGTTTATGAGAGCACTAGCACAGTCAGCATGGAGAACATGAGAGTGACGAAAGCGTACGTCACAGAAGAGCAGCCAAGGGTTGCTGAGACCCACACCAAAAGACAGCCGAAGACCACAGGGACAGTGCAGAGGGGGAGAAAACATGGAAAAACAAGGCAAAATAGTTCGAGTGTACGTTTGTGAATGCGATGATCCAGAAGTGTCCAATTTTACACATGGAAAAAAAAAGAGAGGGAGGGGAGGAAAAGGAGGGAAAGAAATTGGGAAAAAGGGAGAGACAAAAAGAGAAAGATAGAAATAGGTCAAATACAGAAAATTAAGTTTAAAAGGTTAATCAAATTCAGAAAAAAAAAAAAAAAATCGCAAAGGAAAGTTCAAGTTAGTTGGTAAAAGCAAAATAAAGAAGGTCACAGCCTGTTGCGAGCACAGCAATGACAGGAACAGCACAGCAAGCGTGAACAAGGAAGAAGATAAGTACCATGGTGAAGGAAATGAAAGGAGACACAGAGACAGACAAAATAAAAGTCACAAATATAAAATATAAGACAATTCCCCTGGTGTTTAAATTGGTAACGTGTACATTTAGCATCTAGTTTTGTTGAAGCTAAGTCACATTAATGATTGCATCATCCACATCTCACCATTGGTTATTATGAGCTAGTCCGAAATCGAAAATAATTCATTGTAGCTACAAAAGTATGCTTTTAATCTGCACACGCCGGGCAAACACCAGGGAAATGCTGTCCAGTCAGAAGACACGATGAAACAAACCGGTTATGATGCAATACCGTGTAAGGGTGAGATGAGTGACAATGACTTTACACTGTTACTTAAATTGCGCAAAAACCCCAAACAGAAATTGTTTTTGAATAGTTTTACGCATTATCAACTGTAGCCGGGGAGATTTGGATTACAGAAAGTAACGCTTAGCATTTGTAGAATCCACCCAAGAACTTCATCAGCTCTCTACTTGATCAAAAATGTGTAAAAATAACAGCGGTCCAGAAGCATTCCATGTGTTTCTAACCTACCTTACACGTTCTGATCCAAAATTAAGACAGAGGAGATGTGTGGTTTGCTATCTGCGCAGCTGTTTGGAACTATATTTCGAACTGCAGCTGTTCCATCTGGGGACTTTCAGCAGATAAGCCCTATTTTTTTTGTATATATCCACATGATACAGATTGAGGTTAACAACCCTGGCACTGCCATGTGTAGTGCGGTGGAGAAGAAAGACTATTCTAACCATCTGAACCTATTTTGCACAACGGCACCGAGATCCAAAGCTCCCACCGCTATATGGCTGCTTCCCACTAAGCGGATGAAGAAAAAGCAGGTCTCTTGGGCATGCACCGGCAGATGCCTGTTAGGTCCTCACTAAAGCATTAAACCATTAATCCTGTTGAGGTGTCATCATGCAAAACCAGAGACTGCATCCCCACCGAGAGTGGGCAGACTGTTAGCCCAATTCAATTGCTTTGCTGCAATGAGCCTGAACGCAGCCTCTCTCGGCCCCGTGAAAGAGACAGCGGAAAAGTGAGAAACAGGAAAGAGAGTGAGTGAGAAGGAGAAGAGGAATAGAGAGACGATTGGCTGTCCAATTTGGTATCAGTGGGGTAGCAGCTCACAAGGAAACAAAAACACAGCACTGCCAGTACCGCGCATATCAGATGACAGGGTGGCGGGAAGGGCTGCTGGGTTTAACAGACCTGCTGTGGTTTTCTGCCTCCTGAGTGCCAAATAGAAAATCTAATCTCCGATGATAGCATCAGCAATTGACCTGAGACGAGCAATACAGTGGGCTGGAAGAAGTCAGACGGATGTTGCCAGAGGGGTCAGACCTCGGTAGAGGAGTTGACGGCCTCCAGAGGTAGACCTCGGCTAACACTCAGAGTTTTATCACTTTGCACTTGTATTTGTCTTATGATTGCGTCAAATCGTTCTCTGGAGGAGAACAGGCCACAACCTTAATTGACACAAGGGTGGTCTGTATAATCCACAACAAGGCCTGGAGCAAGACAGGGTTAAGTGGGGTGAGATGGTTGGCTGCACTGGTTGGCAGAGGCTGTGCCTGGGGGTTATGGATAGGTCATACCTGGAATGATGGTAGGCTCAGGCAAGGTCCTGAAGGAAAGGATGCCTGGCTCAGATTTGCCCCGCTGGTTTTCGGCCACGACGTAGACTTCGTACTCCGTGTTCCACTCCAGACCCCTCAGCATGACATGCTCGCTGCCATTGGGAAGACGGATTTCTGGCTTCCAGTCCTGACGGTGCTTCTATAGAGACAGATTGAACAGGGATTCGGGCACGTGCGGTGTCAACATGGCAACCACTCGAATTCATGTGTCACAGTTATTAGGTTCTGCGACAGCATGAGCACAGTGTCACCTCAGGACCAGTCATACTCACAGCTCTGTAGCGCACTAGATAGTGTTTGATTGGAGAGCCTCCATCATCCTGCTTGATCCAGTGGACCTTCATCTCGTTGCCGGTGGATAGCGGTTTCACTTCCAGTTTCGGAGGATTAGGCTCCCCTGAGGGACAAAAATAGCCAGAAAAGAAAAACTGTTAGGAATATCTGCACCGACAAAGACCTCCGATGGACTACAAATCATACGGAACTGATTTAGAACACTAGTCTCTCAGTACTGTTGGTTGGGCTTATTGATTGCTTGGCTATTTATAGCAAACGTTTAGTGCCACCCTGACAAGAAGTAAAGACCGGTAATAAATCTATGTTGTGTTGGAGAGTTCATCTGATTTCTAGGCAAAACTGTGGAGACCTCATTGCAGGGTCTTGTTTGGCAGTATAATGACGACGTCTTCCCATCCCTCCGAATGTGGAACAGTAATGAAAGCACTTGGCTCTTGTAAAAGTGGAGCGGAGAGGCTTGGGCATGCGGAGGGCTGTAATGAGATCTGGACCTGCACGGGTGGCAGTGATGGAGGGAGAGAGCGCCGCCTGAACTGCAGTCTCTGGAGAAGCTCATTATCTCGACTTGCCCACTACTTAATGACAGAACTCCCTTAATTATCCTCCAAGCTTTGATTGGAGATTCACTGCCATTACATTTAATAACACCAGTAGGCAGACGAGGAAAATGTGTGTGGGCACTTGTTTGAGATGTTAGGTGTCCACCTGAGAGCTTGGGATGATGCTGCTGCAGTAGCTATTAATCATTGTAACATGCCGCTAGACAGGGGATAATATTAAGAATGCTTGATATACGTATTGCTTGGATCTGTTCTACATATATATTTGTATCTTCGTGCATAATAATTAGGTGTTACAGTTGTTATGCACTCAAACTATTTTCCTCGATTTTAATGATTAAAAATTCTCCTTGATTAATTTTTGGATGGCTCACTGGTTGTATAATGTTAGTGCGTAATTTTATTATAGAATGGGTGTTGTTGATCTGTTCCCAGTTTATGTGGTTTTAAGAAGCCGGAAGATTCTTTTCAACATTTTTTGAGTCCGTGTCTTAGTGCTTTCTCAACTTAAATCTGAAATAATTTTTTGTGAAATCGTTTTGTCACAATATGCTTTTTTTCTCTGAATCTAAATCTGTAAATCTAAGCAGTGCTTTTGTTGTTCAGTACTTTCGAGTACTTTAAAACTTCCAGACCATCAGGCAGTTAGTTTATGCATGCATGACACAGGCCTAAAGTGCTCCTCAAATGATGAACCAAAGAGTGATCAAGGGTTGTTATCAGATGCTGCAATTAGAATTGAAGACAAATTATTATAATACAAGTCGTGCAGAGTGATGGCAGTAAACAAGTTATCTGCGATCCAGTCATGAGCATCGTTTCCAGTTAGATGACAGATTTCCAGATGCTAAGAAGACAAAGAAGGACAGATTAGGGTTACAAGGAGAAAAAGGGCAAACGTGCTCTAACATGCAACAGGAGGATTAGAATCTGGGGTCTGGAGTTATTGTGCCATTTGGATCATGACTTTTGAAATTTCCCAACCTTTACATTCTTCAAAAAAAAAAAAAAAAAAAAAAAAAAAAGAGAAAAAAAAGACATTCAATGGTTTTTAAAAAAATCCTCAGAAGACAAACAATGCCCACAAATTCAAAGTAAACTCATCCACCTAAAAAGCAAAAAGCGACTTTGAGCAGGTAAATTAGTAGAAAGCAGCTTAAATAAAACATGCACAAGTGTGAGTACACAGACAGAGATGGGACTGAGAAGTGTGAAAGACGCATGCATTGATATTGACACTATGTACTTTGTTGAATGAGCTAAACAACATACTCTATTAAGCTGTAATACAAGCACTTCCCTGCACACTACAATCTTGTGGGTCAGTATTAAATGTTAAAGTTGAAAAAGCATCATGCAGAGTGGTGGTCATGGTCTGGAAAAACTGTACAAGATGTGGCTGATGGTCTTTCAGAAACCAAAAAAGTGGGCGATATCATCCAATTTGTTTGGATAACTTGTTGCTGTGTATGACTCTTCCCCTCATTGCAATGTCTGGTCTTTGTGGGAATTAGACCAAACTAAAAAAAAAAACTAAATCAACATAAAATTACCTTCTGCTCATCAGCGAAGACGACATCATCAGCACCATGCAAGAGTCACATGACAGTCACATGATACGCACGAACATGATTGGTGGAAAGGAAAGTGGAAGAGGGGTTGGGGTCACATGGAAAATAGAAAACATTAAAAAAAATTATACAAACATGAGAACAGGAGAATGTAACGTGTTAAGACTAAACACGAACACGAACAACACAAAGAAGCATTTTTTAAACAAAAACACCATGGAAACATTTCATATGATGTGCAAAGAACCAAATGCAGAAAATCAAGATCCATAAAGAAATATACTGTACAAGCACCAATAAGGCTTTATGAATCAACCCACTACAGTTTTTTCCTCTGACTTGAGATTGGTAAAGTATTCATTTAAAAACGGACATACGCACAACTTAAACGTATCATAAGTGCTTCTAGCAAATACATAATGTCAACTAAATCAAGCCAAGCTCTGCGTCAAGGCAGAGGAAAATCTTCAGCATCACTGGTACAACAACAATCGGGAAGTACCTATTTTTGTGATATCAATGAAGAATATAGTAATATTATCTATGCATCTAAAATTATATTAATACTAAAATACTAAAAAATACTCTATAAAGCCATTATTGTAACTTACTATATAGGTAAAACATTATGTACTTATTGCACTGAAACAAACAAATAACTTGGCGAGATTGTTTTGTTTCCCCAATCTGTTCCTATAAAATAAAGATCACTCCAGCATTCAGTAAATCAGGTGATAGAAACATCAGGATTGCAAGGTTGAGTCGGAATATTTGGCTAATGCATTGTACAGTAAGTCACTTGAGACAAAAAAGTGTCTGTAATATGCAAAATTAAAGATCTGACAATTATCAAATCTAAAAAAAATATATATAATTTAATCAAAACCAGTCTTTGTAAACCATTTAAAATCACATTTCCTTCAAACCATCTGTCCTGCCATTTGAATGTTGGACCATTTTCAATCAGAATCATTTGGGCATCTTATGATCAGTAAGAGGTAAAGCAACAGTCTAGAAGTCAAAATCAAATATCACAAAAACAACCGAGCGCTAGTAAATGAAATAGAATAATACCCAAGCGTACAATATCCGAGAATATCATGATCTCTGAGCAAGGTGTATTTCATAAGCCATCAGCTTCAACACTTATGGTTCCTTTGATAACCGCGACACAAGTCACTTTCCATAAAGCGTCTGCAAACTGACTAACAGCGTCCGCGTCGCAGGGATGTCTGGCGCTCATAAGAATGCTAATGCTGATCATTCTGCTTAATGTCGTGGAGACACTTACATTAGTTTACACATTCAAGAAATAAAACAACACATTAACAACTCCAAATGCAAAATGCGAGAACTTCATGTCTTTTATCCTTTGTTAAAAATGCACAAATCAGAGAACAATATTTGAGATTTCTATAACACAAACAGTATATGCAGGCTAGCAAAAAAGCCCTTTCTGTCAAATTTCTGTTTGTCTACCATGCACAAACAGGTTAGACAGGTGAGCCTTCTACAAGCTGGTGTTAGTGATAGTTTCTACATAAAATGTAGTCAGTCTCTTCTCTACACGAGATGTGTGTTTTCCTACTGCTGTGAGCGCCAGAGGTGTCAACTTTAGGAATAATGATCTAAGTAAGGCGAGCAAACGTGTAGCAGGCACTAGAACTCTGCACACCGTCGACATACTCACTAAGGTCTGCAGTGGTTGGAGAAATGGAAGTTGGAGTCTCTGGAGAAACTGCAAGATGGTGAGAACAGGGTGAGATGAACTGCCGTTCAACCACTGTTTTGTCCAATAGCGCTAATCAAACCGCGAGCTGCTAGCGCACGATAACACTGATATATTCAAGTGCAGGCGTTCCCGGTAAAGCGTGTCGGAGCAGGACACGTTTTTCACCGAACGCCCATCTGAAAACCAACGAGTGTAACAAATCTTAACAAAAAACACAGGTTCTGGTCTTAAACCCAACAGATAAGATTATAACAAGTCAAGTTATTCACATTCAACGTGCAATCCAATTTTATTCTTGAGAAATGAACAACAGATGCATTTCATGGAAAGAAATTAGATGTAGCATTTAGCTACACTTTAGCAATATCTACAAATTGGTAGCAAGCAAAGTACAGTACCAAGCTACACTGAAAAATTAACACCATGTTTCGCTGTGGCAGTGCCAACACCGCGGTGAAGCTATTTGCTAAAATTAACTATTTATTATAAAACTTATACTTTAGCTTTATAGCCAAAGTACAAGCTATTTTCCATTTTATAGCAAGTGACTCAGCTATAATTAACTTTAATACACTCACATTTATAATCTAAGAAAAAGGGCGTATTCACTGACCCAAACCTCTGAGCAGAAGAGTTGTGTGGTGAGTTTTGAGCTAAAAGAAAAGCGTAATTACTGGAGTGAATAATGCTACAATTGGTGCTAATATTACCGCAAGCAGTCAATGAGGCAGTTTGTTTACGTCAAAGCCGAGCTTCTGACGTCAAATTTCACAGTTTCAAAGAGAAATTGCAAGTTGCCATCCAACTTTCTGAGCAACAGAGTTCTCGAGACAACTTTATCTTAAACCAGTAATATTGATTGAAACCAGTAATATGCATTTTAGAATAATAAAAGTTGACAGTTAGATGCTTGTTCTGCCATGATGAACTATAGTTTCAGCTGCTAAACTATTACAAACGTGCAGTGGTAGGGAGATGCCACGTTGCAGGTTAGAATCCAAGTTTTGATTTTTTTCATGAATTTCTGGGTTCTAGATGTTGACTTTAAAGTGTCATGAATCACACAGATTTCTTACGTAATATGAGCAGAAGTCAATGTCTAAAAAATAGCGCAAGAACATTTGTGAGCGCAATAAGACACTTGCGAGAAAGATCCGGAAGTGCATAAGAGGAATCGACACTCGCGAGAAAGATCCGGAAGTGCATAAGAGGAATCGACACTCGCGGGAAAGATCCGGAAGTGCATAAGAGGAATCCGACACTCGCGAGAGAAAGCCAGTCTCAATTCAAACAATCGAATCTCAGGAAACCCACCAAATCATTTCTGGAACGCTTCACGGTTCTCCCAAATCTTCAGGATGATGCTTTCACTAGCATTGCACACCTTTGCTATGATAGCAACGTTCTCTTTTTAAACTTTGAGATGATTACATGAAGCCATTTTGTGAACTATTATTTTAAGCTTTAGCTTCCTTCCAGCCACATTAATACGTAGTAGTTATACATCCATTCTGTAAAAAAAAACTGTCGACAAATCATTTTTCTATACATTGTCAAATGAGAAATATAAAAAGACAAAGAAAAAAGAGAAAAAGTCGAAATGCAAATGCTATCTGTTGCATTCCGATTAGACTCTGAAGGGCAGTTACATTGTGTAGTGCTTTGTAGATAGCACCAAGTAGGGAACGACAGTCAAAGACACAGAGCGTCTCAAAGAGAGAAGAAAATTGCTCTGCATAATAATAAGGATTATCATTTTGTAAGTGTTTTATGTCAAAGGGAATGAAGTGGTTGTCAATGCTACTGCCGCGGCGATCACAAAGTACAGCAGAATACCACCCGAGGACTCAGACCATCTGGTAGGTCACTGGCCTGTGTCTCTATCTCTAAGAGCTGTATTCATTGGCAGTGATGCAGAGAAACTATTGAGAACCACCAGATGCATGAGGCAATAGTCCATCTCTCAAGAGTAAAAATAACCATTAGATGAAGTGTGGCACATTAACGGCTTTAAATCCTCATTCTGATGAGTCTCCGATAAGCCAAACTGTTTTTTTAACACATGCTAACACACGTGTTCAATCAGAATCATGGTTTTAAAAAAAAGACAAGAAAGACAGAGCAACTTGTGATACGTGTCTCTTGTTTACGAATGGGACTTGTGCTAAAGCCCTTACTTTAATATCTTCTTTCCTCACACCAGAGGCAATCTCGGCTTCAAGTCTCAGTAGGTACGATCCCCACTGCGCTGCACTCTGATCCTTTCCCGTCAACACTGATCACATTCATATCAAAGAAAGCTCGGCTAGATGTGTCTACTCACCCTCGGGGAGCTGTGTGACCTATGGACAGGCTAGCACTCCGAAGACCTTGCGCGGGGTGTTAGAAGTGATAGAAAGAACCTCCATTTGCCACTGTGAATATTTTAGCTGCTACCCGAGGTGACTCCACTGCAGAAGCTGCAGAAGTGTCAGTATCCATCAGAAAACTCCCCGAGGTGTCCATTGCTTCTCACTCCATCGCTTACGTGACAGGCCTACCTAGTTTTGTCATCACTTTATCTCCATATACAATTTCAGCCTTTTTATGCATGCCAATAGGTTTGAGAATGGAAATGGGCTCAAAATGGTTTAATGGGAATTACATGGTGCTTTTTTGTGGTTTCCACAGGTATTTCTACGTCTGGGGGGAGAAAGCTTTACTCGGTTAAATGGTGAGAGGTTCTTTTGTCTGCTTCTCCAGTCCTTCAGGCTCTCCATTGGTTGGGCACTTGTGATAAATCTCATATGACAAGCATCTGTGAGCACTTCAGCGCTGTCCCAAATATTACTCCATCTATGCCATACTGTTTCTCCTACTGTAATACATTTGGAATCTTTATCTCACTATATCGGTCAGTCAACCTGTCACCGTTTTGTAAGCATTACAGCTTGCCCACCCCAACTGTGTCCGCCATTGAGACACGTCAAGAGGCGTTAGGCTAAATTTTGACAAACACGAAATATGCAATATGTCAGAAAATTTACAGAATATTTGCATTTAAATGTTTATAAAATTAATTACAGTAGTACCTAGACAACTCATTGAGTTACGTGTCAACAATCAAGAATTACAAGAAAAGTCACTAAAATGGTAAACAAACTCTAACAGAGAACTGTTAGATATTCACTGGTGCTCTCTCTTTAAGTCTGTTAGTTCTCGTTTAAAGCATTTCTTTGCCTTTTCAGACTTCAAACTCCATAGAGCTGTGCCGTTTGGCCTTTTTGTCTTAATTTTGTCTCTGTTGGGAATGTAATTTGAACCGGTTCTGTAATGAGACACTCTAATTCGGAACAAATCTAAAACTTTTTTGTGCAATTGTTAAAAATTAATCTAGTCATTGCTGTTGTGGAGAATATATTTCATGAATCATTGGAGTGGCAAAGTCATTTTACTCAATTAATTGTGGATTATATTGGAAATTTTACAAGTTTTGATGAAAAAAATGTGTGTGCAAATTAATTTGCTTCAAAATCAAAATTGTGAATAGTGAGTTGCTTAACCAGTATAGCAGATGCAAAGGAATCACTGTACATCAAATGTGGTTGAAATTACAACATTTTCTTAAAAATCCTATTGATCTTAAATGTTTCAAACCAGCTTTTTTACTACAAAATCTTGGAGAACATCAATGAAAACCACGCTTTTAAATGTCATGTTTCTGTTGCTCAATCAGGGGAATATGGCCAACACTTTTCCAATTAAATCGTATTATACAGTACGGTGTTTAACACAGCAATTTTGAACAGTCTTCAATTGATAAAGCTGGAAAGTCACTTTGTATAAAAATGTCCGTTAAATGCAAAATACATATGTATAGATTCATACATTTCTTGCTTGTCCTTTTCAAAGTAATGTTCCCATAAGGAAATAAAATACGCACCAAGCAATTCATTACATGGAGCCATATATGTATCTGCCTGAGGAGCTTCAAGTCTAACGAGTAGATTTGGCAGGAGTGATGAAATGGAATCATGAGGAAAAACAAAAAGTGATAGAACAGAAGGCTGGAGCACTTACTTTTAGAAAGGAAGCCTGATGTCCAATGGAACAATACAAAATGGAAAACATGATGAGAACCACAAAAATAATCAGTGAACATGAGAACAGAAATGGAGAAGAGGCCAGTTTCATTTGCCATTTCGGAGGTTCAGCTCTTTCTGAAAATCAGTGAGAAAAATACACTCACTGACTCATTTCACAGGAAAACAACAAGCTCCGTTTGTGAAGATCCAAAATGGCAAAACTAGGCGACCCAATTAACTGCTGAAAAACGAGCAAGGACAAGATTGTGGGGACTGTGGAAGCAGAAAGCGTTGAAGGAAAGACAGAATGATAACAGAACTGATCAGAGTCGTTGTTGTCCTCGCTCTTGGAAAATCTTTGACTTTAATCAGCAATTCACTCCTGCCACACGATTAACAGTAGAAGACAAAATGAAATAATGACTTAACTCATCTGAATATTTAGATCTCAACTGCACGTTATTCAACCTTTTAAAATACTATTAAAAGACTACAAAAAGTAGTTTAAATTCATAAATAACGTTTTAGTTTAGTACAAAAAATGAATCAAACTGGGTTTAAAAAAAAACATGCAGCTACAAAAGTATTTACTTAATCCTCGCAACTGTAAGTAATGGAATAATAGAAATGCGAGTTGAAATACGTTCCTGCTCTTTCAACATTTCTCAAAGACTGATTTTTCTAATCTTCTCTGAAGCGAAACCAGTGACAAACTAATTTGGCTGGATTATTTCAAACTGCATTGTTGAATCTAAAAACGGATGAAGCGTTAACTTCTCTTCAGACAAAAGCAATCTCTTCAAACAATCAATCAAAAAACTAATTTCACTTCAATTCATTCCAACATTGAGGATTGAATCCAAAACGGAGCAAAAAAAAAAACAACAAAGACGATTATATAAAAAAAATGTCCCTACTATTAAATTGAAAATCTTTTTCATAACAAATGCAATTTAGAGTAACTAAAACAATAATATGGGGAACTAAGTGTGAAAATATAATTTACAATATATGATATCATACAGGTTTAGAAGAAAACAAATCAAACAACATGGATTTAATTACTCTAACGTCCCTTTAATCATCAAAAATGCAACTAAATTATTATATTAATCCCTGTTAAAACCTCTGTTAATCAGCAATAGGAATCTAGCGATGATGATTTGGCTCCAGGATCCAAGGTTATAAGACTTCCAGCATTAAAAGCTAAAAATCAATGGCCACAGCTCTGAAAGACAACAAAGAGACATATCTTCTGCCTGGCACATGCTGGCACCAGCAGAGGGACCACGTGGACAGAGAAGTGCCACCAGAAAGCGCAGCTGAGGTGAAAGACTGCGGTGATGTACTGCAGGACTACCTTCAGGAAACTGCTTAAACACACGGACGCACATGGAAGAAAACACACAAACACAGAAGTGCACACGGAGGACAAGCAATGCATCTCCCAAGAAGAGATCTCGAGAGGTCCGGAGCAGAAATGCATTGTGGGTAGTGACGATTGCTGCACTGGGGGGAGGCGTGGAACATTTCAGAGGGAGGAGAGTGTCACTTACGAACAGGCTGGGTTTTAAAGCTCTCCAGTGGGCTGCTCTCTCCTTCACCCTTGCCGTTGATGGCAGAGATCTTGACCTCGTACGTGGTCTCGGGCTTCAGCCCAACAATGGTGAACAAGTTCAAACCTATGGAAGAGATATTAACATATCAGACTTGAAGCAGGAAACGTGGGATCAAACAGCTTAAGGAAATTACATCTCATGTACGACGACTCTGGTTAATCGGGAATCACTGGGACAAGATAATTTTTCCCATTAAAGCAGCTTTTCCAGTAACGGGAATGCTAATTAAAAATAATCGCAAAAATTGTCTCCTCATGCTTATCACTGAAAAAGGCATGATGCTCAAAATTAAAGTGCAGGATCTTATCCAAAGTCTTGGCGTGTTCTGTTTACTCTTTATTTACTCAAAATCACAACAAATTTTACATTGTGAATAAATAGCATGAAAATTGTAAAATTCGATTCAGTTCATATAAGAGCTGACAATATTCTGGAGAAACCGGGCGTGGTGGGCGTGTCTCCTCTGTACTCAGCGATACCTGTGACTTTGATCGAATTCTTTCTCGTCCCAATAAATGTGGAAGTTTCGCCATTCTTTGTCCCAATTCTTTGTCTTTCCCAGTTAACCCAATAAACCCTAATCAACTATATATTCCATTAGTTTGAAAAATCTCAATTGGTGTCTTTAAATGAATGAAAACAATGCAGTATAGGGCGATCTCATGCATTATTCCGAGTGTTTAATCAAAAAGCCATCAACTGAGATGCAGCTTGAGTGTGTGTGATAGACTACCAAGTGAAAGGCAACCTTTGTGTGTGTAAAGATTGTTCTGACGCATGTCCCAAAGAGGTCTGGCAGAGCTAGTGGGCTGTCAGCATCTCGCCCCACTAGAGACAGACAGTACCCACAGACAAACAGAGCAGACGTCAGGCTGTGACAAGCGCTCCGAGCGCTCTTATTTAGCATTCAAGTGAATCCTGTCCTTTTCTCACATATGCACATTCTATTTCTGTCCATCTCTCCGTCACGTTTCATGCTTGCCAGGCGATATAGTGAATGAAAGGCTTTTTATGGCAGCAGGGATGGTTATTTTGAAATGGCTAGCAGCCGAGGAAAGTGTTTAGTTATAATACTGACTAAAGGAGGGCGGCTGTTTTTGCACAACGGATGCTGCTGATCCCTCCGCTGAGTATGAACGTGAAAAATGTGAATGAAAAACTGTCTGATTTGTAGTGATCAATATTCTTCAAATTGCCGTTCGAAATAAATGAAAGGGTCTGTTTGAAGTAAAAGAAGTTCATCTATCCGTTCACTTAATTTCTACTGCGTTTTCCATTTC